>CM044434.1:149368127-149391049 GCA_024363595.1 Xenopus borealis
GGTTTTTAAGCTCAAACAATAAAATAACACAGTGTCTGTCTCTGAGGGTCTCAATCCAAGTGAGAAACTTGTGTTGACCTGAAGTTGATTGGATCCCTTACCACCTAGCTATGATGGTCACCATGATGACTGCTCTCTATTTCCTCCCCACAGAGCTGGCACTTTTACTTGCAGTTCCCTTTCCTCGACTTGGTCAGGGTGGAAGTTTTCCTGAGATACTGTTTGTAGGTTAGAGCTTTCTGTGCTCATATAACAATACACAAAAGGCCCACCACTTGGCATGGTCTAGGATCCTAAAAGGCACAGGAAATGATAGTGCTCTGATGGTCTAAGCAACACTGTGTTTTCAGTATGACAAATTCCCCCTCCTGGAGGTTACTTTATACCAGGAATCCACTTGGCTTTTTTTCATTTTAAGTACTACAATGTGATGCCATTCATGATAATGATGTAAAATCAGCATTTTTCTACGTGAGGCACTCTAGCACCCCTGTGACTTGAGAAGCATTTTCTCAACTCTAAAGAAATGAGGAATACAATGCTGTTCCAAATTCTAATACTTTTCTGAATGTGTACTCATGCTTTGAAAACATTTACCACTTGAGAAAAAGTGGCCTTGACAGCTATTTCTTTTTCCCAGACAAGTACACTTATCCTAGTGATTAAACCCTTAATGGAGTATCCTGGGAATGGAGGGATCCACAGAGCCGAATGCTGAAGTGTTGAAATGCTTTAATGTTTCCAACATGAGAAGCACAGATATTGGGTCTACTGTAATTTGCATGGGTCATAAACATCAGTCACCAAACATCTATGGCGGATTCTAACGCAGTTAAAGTACATCCCTGCATTTCACTTCTTCAGACTTTTACAGCTTTTGTAAACAGAGAACATGGGTTTCTTTTGATTTCAGATTTATATGGTGAAGCTTTGAAACTGAGACCAATAATATTAGCCTAATTCTGTCCCTCATAAAGTCTCAAAGATTTATGGGATTTTAAAAGTTGTTTGATCCTCAGCATTCTTTACTTTTTTTCCTTTAATTATCATAATTATTATAGCCCCAGTGCATTATTTCTTTCATACATCCTTTGTTGTCAATGTAGAGGAGTGTTTGAGATTTAAGTTTAGAAAGAAATGTATAGTGTGTACACTGCATTAATAAGGTTTAATTGATTTGGGATCTGTGCCATTTTGCATTCTTGTGTCTCTTTGCCAGACTAGCTGACTTCCAGCTTTGTCATCCTTTAAATTCTGCTTATTCATAAGTTTTTCCTGTTGGTAAATGCTAATGAAAGCTTCCAAAATACCCCTTAAGTTTCAAATAATGCATTCCTGGCACTTCCAGTATTCTTTAAAATGCATTTCCTAGTTGTTCTATTTCTGTTTCTAACATTTTTCGAGGGAAAAGTCACACCTACAAAATTAGAGGAGCCCTGCAACTAAAGAAATGATGTAATAGATGTTGTCTGTGCTTGAGTTGGGAAGAAAAAGGTGAAGAGATGCTGCAGGTGGTGTGTTTATCCCTGTCCACATTGACAAGCCTCGCCCCCATACAATAATTGCGCCAAATTTTTTGAAGTCACACCAAGTTGGTGGACATGCCCCTAACTAAACCGCTCCACAAATACTGACACACCATCAATGAAAATATCAACTGTAAATAAACAGACTGACAATTCCATGTGTAATTCCCCTGGAACTCATAGCAGGATGACACACTGGCAATTCATGTACAAATATACCCCGGAATTCATAGAAGGATGGCACAGTGGCAATTTGATGTACAAATATACCCCAGAATTCATAGAAGGATGGCACAGTGGCAATTTCATGTACAAATACCCCAGAACTCTTTTCAGAAACTGTTTAGTCCTCCCTCTGCCACTCCAAATGAAAAAAAAAGCTCAGGTTCAAATGAACCACAGTGCACATGCATCACACAAATAAACAAACCTATCAACACATACACAACAAATCTCTATCTATCTATATCTATATATATACAGTATATATACTGTACTCACAGAGATCCAGTATGGTGCACTTGGTAAACATTCATTCACATGCCTTGGCAGGTAAAAGAAGAAACACATTTACCACAGTGAAAAGACCACACCAAACAGGTCTTGAAAAAAAGTAAAAAAATGCATTGTGGTATATATATATATATATACTACCTGTAGCTCTTAAGATCCCTATAGTATTGGATATTATGCTTGTTCAAGACGCCACTTAAAGCATACAACCTCACATTACAATATAACCTTCCAGGGTATTTATTTTCTATCTATCTATGTATCTATGTTTCTATCGATCTATCGATCTTTCTATTTCTCATTCTTTCATGTTTTATAATTATCCCCTACTATCTAGTCTATATTGTCCTCTAATGTATTTGTAAGTGTAATCAAATCACTTGACAAGCACATTTTCTGTAAAGAAAACAACCCCAACCTTGATAGTCTTACTTCCCTCTCTCCAATTTAGTTGTAGTCTGTTCTCACTGTAGCTCATTAATATCTTACTTAAGGACTAGGCCCCAAAACTGCAGTCAAATATCAATTTAAGGTCTTATCAGTGATCTTTAAGAAGCAAAATTATGTTTTCATGAGTTAACCTTTTTATGCAAGACAATACTTTATTTCTTTATTAGCCTCTAAGTGACATTACCTAGAGTTACACGGTTTGTTAACCACAAAATTCCCCAAATAATTCTCAGTTAAGGATGCCCCAGCACCCTACCATTATAATAATAATACCACAGTATCTACCACAGTAGATTTAATGTAACGTATTGTTGGTTCAATTTTGATATGTGCAAGGTAATGACCTTGCACTAACCAACATTGAACCTACATTACATTAAAAAGGTTTGACTGGTGCTTATGTTCTAAATTTTCAATAATCCAGGAGCCAACAGATCTCACAGAAGCTGTGTTTTTTTTGCCAGGGGCTTCAAGATGTCAAACATACTCAGGTGTCTCAGATTCAGTATACAAGGCTCTCACAGTAGCTCACCAAGAATATTTGGAATGTTTGTTATTTTGCATTCTGATGTCTCTTCTTTGGACTAGCTGCCTTCCAGCTGTGCCATCCTTTAAATTATTAAATGATTCAGAAACACCCATTCAGTTTAGATAATGTATTTGTTCCACTTAAGAGCAAGATATAAGTATTCTATAGTAAGCACTCTTTAAAATGCCTTTTCTAATTCTAATTTGCCTTTTCAAGAATTCTTCAAAGCAACAGTTATACCAGGTAATTTAGAAGGTCCCGCGATCAAACAGATATTAGATGTACAGTAGCTGATTTTTTCTTGACAAAAAAATGCAATTGCAAAGAATAAGGATCATAAATGGCACTTATGGTTCCTCTGTTACTTCTTTGCTCCACAGGTCTGGGATTTGTTTGGTGGGATTAGTTTCATGGGAATTGAATGATGTCTTTACTTGCAAATGGTTTTGTGATTTTATCTGCTTATTAATACACATAATAAATATACTATGTTCCTGGTGTGTGGTATTCACGTTCACCATAACCTATTTAAAGAAGCCCTCTGCCAGGCTCACTCTTTGTGTTCCTTAGCCTAGAGCATTAACTAGCTCAGCTTTTTATGTGTTCAACTCAGGTCCTCTATAACCTAAATGAGATGCCAACTGTTTCCTTAGACTAATTCTTGACCAGTATGCTCTGCTTGTGTATATTGTTCTGTGTTTCACTGTTGGTGATATGTTTCTGATTTATCCTGAGTGCACTACAATGAGTCATGTCCATGATGGCAAAACAGCCTAAAATACAGTTTAACAGTACAACTACTAAACTGTCTGCTATGAGTGTCCTTCCCAATCTGCTAGTATTTTGTTTGGTTCTCCTAGTAAGAAGTTAAAGAAGGCAGAGATGGGGTACCTAAACAGGATGTGCATTATAGCACAGACCAAATTCTGTGCTGTTAAAGTGTTAACTTTCAGGTGTTCAGATACCAGGAGGTATTCTAAACAAGGCTGGAACAAGGCGTAGGCAGAGTAGGCATGTGCCTGGGGTGCAAAGTTGGGGGGAGGGGGCGCCAGTCACGTACCTTTCTCTGTTGCCTACCCCCCTTGTCCGGTCCCTGCTCTCCCCAACTATTGCTGCTGTTTTTCTCTATTGCTCTTCTGCGCATGTGTGCACTTTGCTTTGAGCATGTACACATAAACAAGCTCCTTTTCACACATTCGCGCACAAGTGCAAATGTGCACGAATCCGCGGGATCAAACAGGGCCATGGCCAGCCAGGTTGCCTGGCCGCCTTGGCCCGGCTCTGCATCTAAACTAAATGTTTTAAATATATACACAGCCATGGGACCTGTTATCCAGAATGCTCGAGACCTGGGGTTTTCCAGATAACAAATGTTTCCCTAATTTGGATCTTCATACCTAAAATCTACTATAAAATCACATACACAATCAATAAACCCAACAGGCTGGGGTTGCCTCCAATAAGGATTAATTATATCTTAGTTTGGATCAAGTACAAGGTACTGTTTTATTATTACAGAGACAAAGATAATCAGTTTTAAAAATGTGAATTATATGGATACAATGGAGTCTATTCAGAACTTTCTGGATCAGGGTTTCAGATAATAGATCCCAGACCTGTATATTTCTGTTTTTCGATTACAAGCAACCTTGTAGGTATGAGGTAGAGGATCGTCTACAGAAGCCTTTTTCACCTTATGTTCCATACACCATTCAACCTTCTCCATGATAGGAGCCCAAGCCGGGGCTTCACTACTACCTTTTATAAACTAACAGAAGGCAACATCCCTTGGCCAATATTGATGCATTGCTTCCAGTTTAAGATAAAGCTCTCCATTATTTGAGTGCAAAGTAATAATCCTCACCACAATCCTGTACTTTTGCAGAGTTACAGCCTCCTGTGCAATGTCTAATATCCTTCTATGTGACAGAAGGTGGTACATTCATACTGTATGCATAACGTATTTTTATTAATAAACTATGCCTCAAAGCTTTAAACCAGACATTTAATAGTAGTGAGCAGTACATTTATGGCTTTAGGTAATTTTTAGAAAATGATTGTGGAATGTAATAGTCAATCTCAAAAGAACATTACCACCTTCAAATGATTTTCGTTATTATGTAGAAAGCCATTAATTCCTTTGGCTTACTCATAGGGCAATTTTTATTCACTGGAAATGTGGGTCAGTACAGGGGGCATACACCCAGCAATTCATTATGCCAAGGTTGGTATAGAGAGCACCAGGACCAAGTCGAAATAATAGGCCAGGGCTGTTATACATAGAACTAAAGTCAATGACATATCTTCTTCTTCCCTTTTATTCTCCCCCTTTGTATCAACTATTCTGGCTTTGGGGTGGTTGCTAGGTGATTTTGGATTTGTAGACTTTTTGTAGACAATTTGTAAAACATCCTTTTTATTTTAATTAATGTACTGAGTAGTGGCTAAATGCTGTCCTCATGAATAAGATCCACAGTAAATTCTACTAGATGCCAATATCTATTGTCTGACTTCCCTTTTTTTCTATACTCTTCTATTTTGAATTAGTTTTTTTTTTTCTTTTTTGCATAGTCACCTCTTTTTATGTCCTCCATTAGGATCTGGGTCTGTTGTGCTTATTTTTTACGCCAATATGACAAGAGTCGTAGTGATATCCAATCTTTTACATTTTATCAGAGTATATAAACAATATACAAATTTGAGATCACTGCACACCAGGATCTTTGCAGCAGGACTGATCTGGATCCCAGCATCGCCAGTTATACTGCCCTGCGTTCAGCGCTGGATATGGAGGGTGGCGCCCCTGGGCCACATGGTCCTAGCACCCGCCAGTATAATGCACACTGGGGCACAAGTGCAGGAGCACCGGGAGCACCGCATCCCTGGTGCTCCCCACAGAGCGGCTGATCAGCATGCCGCCCCTAAAAATTTGCCGCCCTAGGCCCAGGCCTATGTGGCCTTGCCACAGGACTGGACTAAGAATTAAAATAGGCCCTGGCATTTCAGGTACACAAGAGGCCCATCAACCCACATAGAGGCCCAAACAGCCCCCACCAGCCCACTAAACACTGACTTTCTATGGGACCTTATAGCAGCCCCTCTGGCATTTGCCCTAACCCACAAATGGCCAGTCCGGGCCTGCCTTGCCACATATCCGGGCCTGCCTGTGTTGCAGGAGGCCACAACTCCATGTTTTCCTCCAGATCTAAGTAAATGGATCCATTTGTAAATACATCTGGATTCTATGAAACTTAATGTGCTTTCATTGTTTTCTCTTTTGCTTTGAGAATCCTATAGGGACTAAAATCTTGGTTTAATATAGCCAGCGCAGAACTGTTTGCATGAGTAAATGAATCCAATAAGAATGAAGCAAGAGTAATCTAATTTGATATATTTTTGCATTCAGCATCCAGTCAAAAAATAAACATTGCAATAATATGACAGGAACGAGGAACTCGTTTCATGAAATACCAATTTCTTCTACAATGATTCTGAATTTGAACTTGTGATGTGATTTAAATGAGAACATGCCATTTACAAGAAACCTGTATAAAAAAATAGCCAGATAGAGAATGAACAAAATTGCTGTTGGTTTGTCCACTAGATATGCTCATCTAACAAGATCTTTCATGGAAAGTGATGGGCGAATTTGCAGGGAATTCCCGCGATTTGCCGCCGGCGAATAAATTTGCGAAACGCCAACCTGGCAAAAAAATTCACTGGCGTGAAAAAAAATTAGTCGCACACCTAAAACAATGCAACACATGCCAAAAACGATGCAGCGCACGTCGAAAATGACGAAATTTGCGAATTGGCGAAAAATTAGTGAAACAATGCACGTATCGTTTTTGACACACGTCGTTTCATGAATTTTTCGCCAATTCGTGAATTTCGCTGGAACATGTCTTTTAACTCCACTTTGGCAGAAAAACCAACAGTTATAGCCTCATCACATGATCCAAGACGTTAACAGCACTAATTAGAAGTTTAAGTATTATAAATGTTAGATAAAAACAATCAACATAATAGCAATAATGTAAATATGGCAGTCTTGGTATTTCAAAAAATAGGAATTGTTCATTAATGTTGCATGTTAAATATGTGCTACTCACTTAACATTTTGTTACTAGTCGGAATCAGAGCAGCAATTACCGTTACAATATATTGTTCATGTGCAAGTCATTAAAGGGCACCATTGTTTAAAAAGTTACCCCAACCAAAGGTGTGGGCTGATAAGTGCCGCATTCCGGTTGTAGGTACCAGTACTTTATTTTTTTAATTTTGATTGGATGCCTTTGAAGGCACCCTTAACATCGCCCACCATTAGTGCTGAATCGTCACATTCTAGTAGAATTCTATTGTTTCTTCCTGTATATCTGAGGATTCAGCTCTACACGTGTGTGTTGAAACAAACCATCTTTCTTGGAAAGATCTTTTCAGAGAAAGATCGTAATTGTTACATCTATGGCCAGCATTCCGTGTCTGTGGCTCCGCTGATAGCAGCCTCCTAGTGGAGAGAACAGTAATTATTAGTGATGGGCGAATCTAGGCAGATTTGATTCGCCAAGAAATTCGGCAATTTGTAGCGAATTTTGCAAATTGCCGAAAAATTTGCGAAATGGCGCCTGTTGCATTGTTTTCGTCATGCGTCGTATTTGCAGCGCGTCGTGTAATTTTCGTCATGTGTCTCGTTTTTTTTTTGTCAGGCGAATTTTCGCCAGGCGAATTTTTGTGGGTGTTTTGCTAATTTATTTGCCGGCGGCGAATCGCGGAAATTTGCCGCAAATTCGCGAATAAATTTGCCCATCCCTAGTAATCATATGAAAGGCCTCTAATATGGGGAACAATCCAGTATTGGAATATATTGATGGTTAAAATCAATGAAATTAAAGCGGACAAGAGAATGCTGTTACTATATGCTCACCCATCACAAGTGCCCCCTAATACACCTTATTAGTGAGCCCCCACAACATGTATATATACACACCCATCCTTAGGACAACATTTATTTAGCTGCTGCCTGTCATTACCAAATGCTGTGGCATGGCCATCAACAGGACATGAATGGCTGGCGTGAATTCAAAGGCAAAATCATCAAAAGAAAAACACACAATGAAATAACTTTTCTGAGAGAAAAAAAATAAACATATGTCTACGTATTACTTTTATTTATTTTTAACATGCTCATTTAGTGGTTCTGATTGACTTATTGGGGCATTCCATGCAACAGTCAATAAGAATAGAAGCTGAAATGCTTACTTAAAGGAACAGTAATGTATATATTTTAAAGAAATTAATAAATAATTTAGTGCTGTCCTGCACTGGTTAAACTGGTGTGTTTGCTTCAGAAACACTATTATACTTTATAAAAACAAGCTGCTGTGTAGCTATAGGGCAGCCATTCAAGCTGGAGAAAAGACACAGGATACTTAGCAGATAACATACAAGCTCTGTAGTATACAGTAGGATTATCTGATATCAACTGAATATGCTGGGTTTTAATGGCTGCCCACATGGCAGCACATCAGTTTGTTAATAAAAAGCTATAGTTGTATTTGAAAAGCAAACACACCATTTTTACCAGTGCAGGGCAACAGTACATTATATTGGCATTCATTTGAAACACTTTCATTTTTAGGTGATACTGTTCCTTTAATACTGACTAATAATGAAAAATGTTTTGTTTTAAACAATGCATTTGTCAATGGTGCTGCTCCAGCAGAATTCTGCAATGGAATCAATTTCTCAAAAAAGCAAACAGATTTTTCTACATTTAATTTTGAAATCTGACATGGGGCTAGACATACAGTAGTGTCAGTTTGCCAGCTGCCCTCAGTCTTGTGACTTGTGCTCTGGTAAACTTCAGAAACTGTTGCACTGCAAGTTGGAGTGATATCAACCCCCTCCTTTTCCACCCAACAGCCAAACAAAAGAATAATGGTAAGGTAACCAGATAGCAGCTCCCTAACACAACATAACAACTCCCTGGTAGATGTAAGAAGAACACTCAATAGTAAAATCCAGGTCCCAGGGGGAAACATTCAGTTACATTGAGTAGGGGAAACAACAGCCTCCCAGGAAGCAGTTCCAACCTGAAGTGCTGGCTCTTTCTGAAAGCACATTACCAGAAAAAATTACTTGAGATGGCTAAACACCAATATTACAAAAAAATACACTTGCTTTTTCTGGAATTACATTTTATATTGTAGAATGAATTATTTGCAGTGTAAACAGTGTAATTTAGAAATAAAAACTACATCATGACACAATCCCTTTAAAAACAAGGTTCATACAACTGGCTATTTCAGGGGTTCAATGGAACAGCAACCAACAACGGCAGAGTTGCTTTTTCATTTCTCTTTGTGGGAGTTGCTTAATACAGTCAAGTTAACATCACTTTCACTAAAGCACCAGTTAAAATATTGAGTTCCATTTTTGGTCTCCTTATATACAATTGCTCATGTTAATTCAGAATTTCCAAAAACAGCTTAAAACTTGGCAAATGGGTTTATTCAGCTGAACGCTTAAAACATTGGGTGTATCCACACTGATGTACAATACCTGACATACCTGACAAGGTCATCTGGAGAAGGGCTTGATCGTTTTTGAAGAAGAATAGAGAAGTATAAATAAGTGTTGCATAAATATAGTGTCACGGTCAGCACCCAAACCAGAACAGATGCCTAGCATCCTGGTCTCAGCTTGTGCTTCACCAGTAGTGTGACCGCCTTTGGCCTCGGGAGGAGCCATCAGCTACTCAGATGCCACCTGGACTTAACGAGAGGTGAAAGGCAAAAGTTCTGGCTAGCAAGGGGCACGACAGTTAAGCAAAGACTTGGGCAGAAGGTCACTGGACTAGACGGAGGCAGAAAACCTTGATGGATAGGCTGGGTCAGAACAGGTGGAAAACAGACAGAGTCAGACAGGCCAAGGTCGAAACCAGAAAACCAGAATGGAGAATAGTCAGGTCACAAGCCGAGGTCAGGATCACAGAAGTCAGGAGAAGTCAGTAGCCAGGCAGGGTCAAACACAGGAACCAGGCTATACAGCACAAATACAAGGCACCAGGAAAAAAAACCTATAATGGCCAGAGAAAATCCCTTTAAATATTTTTGAATTTGGCGCCATTGCGCACTGACATCGTCACTGCCTTTAAATGAATGCGGAAGTGTGCCACGCGCACTTAGAGAGAGGCCGGCACTGGAACTTACCACCTTACATATAAAAAGTGCCCTTGTTTATTGTCTGCAATGGTCTGCCAAGATTAATACCATGTAAACAATAATACCATAGTACTGTATGTGATAAATTGGTGTCCTCTAGAGTGGCACCCATTATGTACAAAAATAGCTACCACAAAAATATTTTTAATTCATAAGAGTTCATGTATGTTTGCAAGTGGAGCTGTGGTGATCGTCATTTTCCCACATTCAGTTGCACTTAATTCCACTTTCTACTTGTGTGAAAATGGTCTCCTTGCAGCTTAGAATCACTTGTTCTTGCTGCCTTTCATTTCAAATTAAGTGCTGCTGCACCAGAAGAACTCTGAAGCTACTATCACCTCCGGTCCAGGTGTTTACTACAGGGGTTCCTCAGCACCATACATGAATTACCACAGTTTATTGCAGCAGATGATTAGGGCACACATGTCTTTAACATACCGAACACACAAGAAAAAAGTAATAAATAAAACAGTAGCAGGAAAACCACAACATGTAAGATTCTGGTTGGCAGGGAAGTTGAAGGTCAACAGTGAATACACACACTTTACAGTCATGGATTAAGTTAAAACTGGCACTCAAAGTCAAGACATTAATAAGCCTGCATCATCTTGACAACAAACTGTGGATTGAAACTGAACAACAGAGGACCTCAACCCACCTCTTGCACCTCCCATGGATAGCAAAGGAACAGTGGAGGCTCCTAAGTAAAGCACACTAGAAATATAGGACAACATTCAACAAATAAAAACCATAACCAACCCCCCTTCCCCCCTGATACCAATCACAAATAATTCATTTTACCACTGGCCCTAAATAGGGCAATAACCTGGCTTATTGATGACCAACTACAAATAATCCATCTTCTGGACAAATGCACCATGGTCACCAAGGAGACACTGGAGCAAGTGCAGCCTTTCACCCCAAGTATACACCTTCAGTATAGCCAACTTGAACTCTTCTACAATACACAATAGGGAGATTGTGCTTTCAGCTGGAAACTCATGAAATTTGAGAGCACAAGAATCGTTCTCATGTCAAACACCTGAAATGACGCAAGCTGGACTTCCCTAGCGAGTGTAACAACACTGGAAATGCTGCATTATGGAAAAAAAACATGGCGACTGCACTTGATATTTCACCTTGCTTACGGCCATAAATTTCCCTTAGAGAGTTTAGGAAACTTGAAGTTATGCATTTAGTCAACCTATTGGGTCACCTCTCTCCTGGAAAACCAACTGATGATGCATCTGATTAGTCTCCTGATGCCCAGAGGATTGTGTTGCTCTCTGAGAACAAAAAGAGGTCAGTGCTTAGAATAATGTACTGTATATATTTCACTCTATAAAGGTCTATATTTTCCAGAATCCATCAAGGATTTAGAAAATTAACAAAATCTTCTTAGAATGTATATTAGACACATTTTACTCCTGATATCAATTCAGTTATTTGTCTGTAACACTGGCAATGTACATAAAATCGTGTTTTTCTCTTGCAAAACAAATTCCTTCATGCCATCAGACATAGAATAAAATCCAACTCTTGCATCTTAAGGTTACATCACTGAAGTACATCCAGATGAAATTACTAGATCCAGTGAGATGTTTGCAGTCTGGTTTGCATCATCTGGCTGTGTTTTCTTGGTAAGGAATGCTCAAAGGACTCACTAATTTTTATGCTGGAGAAAGGAATTTTTATTTGAGAAAGCAGCAGAATACTGTGAATAGACAGCATGCATAAAATATCAACATAGTAAAACATAACTGCCAATTACAATTTTTTTAGATTTTTATTGTCTACATCGTGTCAAATGGAACGTGACCTGCCAACACAAAGGGACTCATTTTTTAGATACCAAGAATCAGGCTTGGTATAATCGATGCCAGAAAACACTAGTGGGTTCCTTTTCTTACTCTTGATAGGGTCCTGCTGCGGGTTGGGTACCTGTGGGTACGCGCTGATTACCTGGTAACCTGCAGGATGAGGGTAAGTTTTTCGGCAGCCTTTCAAAAGAACAATGTCCCACTGTGACTGCTCCAGGTACATGAAACTCGAGAAACAATTTTACTCTTGAAAGTAGGTCCGGAGTGAAGTGCTCAATGACAAAATCATGACAGAATCCCTTGAAGTTCCTAAAACCTCACTTAATTTACTAAGGATAGTACCTTATTCAGGATATTTCTCATTGCCTTATGAGTATGTTTTGGTTCCAACACACTACATGGCTATTTAGCTCTCAGAGATGGCACAAGAACATTTTAAAACCAAAGATAATGCACTCTAACATACTGTACATATATGTATTGATTACCTGATGGATCGCATATTGTACAGTACATCCATCATCTATTCTTGCCTTTTTATATGTTGCTTTGATGCCTATTTACTCAGTCATAGGCCTCTCATCTTTACTGAGATCCCAGTCACCAAATATGTACCGTGCATGGTGTCTAGCCCACCACCTACAATGGTTAAAAGCCTTTCCAGGGAACCAATGTCACTTCATTTACCCATAACCAACTGTGTTGATCACTTGGACATTTCATTATTATCCTCTGAAGAGACATTATGGTATATGCAAGTGTCCCATTTAATAGGTGGCCAGCACTAAAGATGTCAGGGATGCTCAATTAGTGGTGAGACTATTTCTGCTTTATGTCAACTTGCTTTTTATGGGTTCTTCAATGAATTAGCCCTTAGTGCTTTCCATTTTGTCAGAAGCTGCTAATTATCTAGCAAGGACAAATGCAGAGGATCGGGTTCATTTTTAGTAAGTGTCAATGTACCTTATATTTAGCTGGTCTGTTAATTTGATGGCACAAAAGGTTTGCTGGCTTGCAGAGCAATAATGAATGCCAAATGTTAACTCATAGATCATTTACCTCAATGTTCTAAAGATTACTTATGTTTCAGAGCAAAAAGGGAACACACATTTCAGTTCTATAGATATCTGAAATAAATGGAATACAATTTGAGGGCGAGTTGCCATAATAATGCTGATTTTAGAGATAGGGCGGACATATCCAAAGCTTTTGACTACCAGAAAAGCCTTTTGTTCTCTCCAAGTTTCTTTGGGTGCTTTTAAAGCAGAAATGAGTCACTGTAAGACATTGTCCCCAGAGTCTCACTAGGTTCCACCTTTCATAAGGCTTTAATAAAGATATAATAGAAATGAATGGTTTAACAGAGCCAACATTTTGGATCACACAGAACAAAAGTGAGTTAAATCTTAAAGAATAATATCACACTCAAAAACACATTTCTCACCTCCCTACTAATGCCCCTGACCAATTTTGGGGTACATTCCTTATCTGTGGTGGATAACAGTAGGTCTTTCCATTGCAGTGAAGATGTGGAATTCTCTCCCTGAATCAGTGGTACAGGCTGATACATTAGATAGCTTTAAGAAGGGGTTGGATGGTGTTTAGCAAGTGAGGGAATACAGGGTTATGGAAGATAGCTCATTATACAAATTGATCCAGGGATCAGTCCAATTGCCTTTGCCCCTCTGAGGCAAATTGGAGAGGCTTCAAATGGGTTTTTTCCTTCCTCTGGATCAACCAGCAATTAGGCAGGTTAAAAAGTTAAAAGGTTGAACTTGATGGACGTGTCTCTTTTTGTTCAACCTAACTTACTATGTTACTATGTTATTATTATTATTGTTAAGATGTATTTATATAGAGCCAACACATTTTGCAGTGCTGTCATAGCTACAACACATAGCAGAATTATGTTTTTTCATTATAATAAACCTTAATGAGAGTATTACATGTCCATGTCCTTTAGAAATAGCAGGTGGGCGACAATAGCAAAGACCCATTTGCACCTGTTTCGGAGGACAGGCCCCACTTCAGGACCTTCATTTCTGGAAACATATAGTACCTGCCTCTTTGTATTAAAAGAGAGCTAAAGTTTAACTAAAAAGTAGGGCAGAAATGTTGTCCATTATGTTTTGGGCTTATTTTCCAGCCCAAGGCAACCACAGCCCTTTAGACGGGAAAATCTGTGCCTCCAAATATGCCATAGTAGCTCCCTATCTTATTTTATGTGGATTCACTGCAGTTGCTCAGTGCTGCTGTCACTTACTGAGCTTAGGAACCCACTCACAATATACAGTACACATAAGATAGAAATGTGACAGTATAAGGCTGAGGCTAATTAATAAATAATTATCAGTACATGGCAGCTCAGAATCTAGCACAATTAGCATCAGAATTTCATAATCAGCTTATATGACATGGGAATCTAATTTTGTGCTTGATGATTTCACATGACCCTAAGCTTAGCTTCTTAAGAGCTGCATACACTACACTGAACATATGTGTCACTGACAAAAGTCCGAACAAAATCCAAGATGGGAAACTGTTGTAACAACATTGGAGGCCTGGATAATTACTACTATAGATTCTGAATCTTTAGGCTGGTTCGGTAAGTTCATTGTATAAAATATGGCATTTCTAGTCATATTCCTTTTTAGAGTTTGATTCTCCTTTAAGTCAGAAATGTTCTGGTTTACTGCTTACAACCTTACCCCGAGGACTGGAATATTGGACTGGACTTAGATATTTCTATCATAGTTTGCTTTTGCAGAAGCTTGAGCATGACATCCTGCTAGGAATCATGTCTAAATTTCTCTTGTTGCTGTGCTGCAGTCATGGGCAAGAAAAGCAAAAGCCATATATCTGATATATAGGAGGTTTGCTGGGGGGGGGGGGCAAGAATAAATGGCAAGTGTGAAACATTGGACTGAGCCATTCAGGAGTGAGCAGTGAGTGAGTTAGGAAATGTATATTGGTTAAAAAAGGGTAGGCATGTCTGAGTTATGCTGGCAGTGCAAAGCTCCATAATCAACCATATGACAAACCAAACTCTATCAGCAATACTACCTGATTTAAAGATAATACTACCTGATTTAAAGATAACAGCTTAATTGTATAGTGCATGTAACATAAATGCACTGGGATTATGCACTGCTTATTTTCTGTCTTTAATTATAGTCCCATACCAATCTACTAAACATACATGTAACTTGCATAACATAATTTATTGATAGCTGTAATGACATAAGTGGACTGGTCTGGAAGACTGGGTCGGGGGAAGTAATGATACAGGCCTAGGGTATGACAACAGTATGTAACTATGTTACTTTTTATAATGATATAAGGGGACAGTGATTTGAATGGGTTGGGGACATCATATGGCAGATAATGGGAAGTTGCCTTGGATTTCTTTGAATCAGGTAGGTATCCAAGTGAACCAGACAGGTCCTGGCCGAGCTGACTGGGCGACCTAGGCCGGTCGGCAACCTGTGCACGGAAGAGTGTATAGGCCATAACTGAGGGGGGGGGGGCAATGAAGGGGAGGGAGGTAGGGCAACAAAGGGGGGGTGGAGATAGGAAGAGTTGAGTGACAGAGGAGGGAGGCAAGAGTGACAGAGGGGATTGAATCTGGACTAGGGGTAGGCAGAAGACCCATGCCCAGCAACCCCATATTATTGGGCCCAGGTGCCTCTTCTGCCTGCCCCTAGTTCCAACCCTGGGGCCAGGTGTATGATAACAGGGCTGTCTAAATTTACTGGCAATACTTTTAAAATGCCAGCCTTTACCTATACTTTATTAAAGTCTGCTGGTATCCTATCCGAACATGTGGCAACAAACAAATCCATTTTTTTAGTAGTATATTATACTTATAGCACACGCGTTTTTAATTTGGGCTTTTTCTACTGCATTACGTGCAGAAATGGACATTCATTTCTCAAGTGGAATGGGCACAGGGAGAATAAATATACCTTACAATTAGGGCAGTTCCTGTGGCTAGGATTACTGTATACCTGCTACAGTCATTTATAATACAAACACCTGGAAAAAGCTAGTCTTCCTTGATCAATGAACATGACTGTGTCAGGTTTGTGGGGAATAATAAAATAATATACCCCCTGTTGTTTGATGTAAGGAGATAAGAAGCCACATTAGAGCAGACACTGAGTCCTTTTTGTATTATAAAACATACATATAATAATATACACTATATATTGTGTATATGATAACAATCTGAGCAAAAATAGTGAGCGGGTCCCTTACCCAAAAAATTAGCAGTTCATTGAAACGCTACTATAGTTACTTAAATTCTATACTATATTTAATCATTACTCATTATTTTCTTAGGGACGGAGAGCTCAAAGTTATTTGGTATTTTATACATGGATCAGTAGGGGAAATGACAGTGCACTCTGCTGGACAAATTGCTAATAAGTATCTCTTATAGAATAACCTATTAGGATCCCTGTTATGATACAATCATTGCTTTTTTAATGTACTGATTATTCAGTTTAAAACAATAAATTGTGTTTATTATCAACAAGGTTAGGTTGAGTATATTAAAATTAAATATATTGTTTATTTGCTGTTTTAGCCCTATAATAATCATTATACATTACATTATTATTGGACCTGTTATCCAGAATGCTTGGGACTTGGGGTTTACTTATAAGGGATGTTTCCATAGTTTGGATATCCATACCTTAAGTCTGCTAAAACTAACAGCTTTCAATGAGGATTAATTATATCTTACTTTGTATCAAGTACAAGGTATTGTTTTATTATTACAGGTATGGGACCTGTTATGCAGAATGCTCAGGACCTGGGGTTTTCCGGATGATAGGTCTTTCTGTAATTTGTATCTTGACCTACTAGAGAGTCATGTAAACATTAAATAATCTCAATAGGCTGGGGTTGCTTCCAATAAGGATTAATTATATCTTAGTTTGGATCAAGTACAAGCTACTGTTTTATTATTACAGAGAAAAGGCTGATACAGTAATTTAAAAAATAAATCATTTTTTAAAATAAATTTTAAAAAATAAATAATAATTTAATTAAAGGGGTTATTCAACTTTAAAATGGACATTTAAATTAAACATTTAGAGGTAGATTCATCAAAGAGTGAAGTTCCACCACTAGAGAGAAATTCCACAGCTCTCAATTAATTTCTATGGGATTTTGCAAGGCGTATTTATCAATGGGTGAAGTGAAAGTTCACCCTTTGATAAATACGCCTTTACAAATCCCATAGAAATGAATTGAGAGCTGTGGAATTTTCCTCTAGTGGCGGAACTTCACTCTTAACTTCACTCTTTGATTAATCTACCCCTAAGTGTGATGTATGCAGTGATATTATGAGACAATTTGCAATTGGTTTTCATTTTTCATTATTTAACAGCCATTTAGCTTTTTATTCAGCAGCTCTCAGGTTTGATATTTCGGCAATCTGGTTGCTAGGGCACAAATTATCCTAGTAGCCAAGCAGTGATATTAATAAGAGATTGAAATATGAATAGGAGAGTGTCTGAGATGCAATAAAAGTAGCAATAACAATACATTTATAGCCTTACATTTTTTTTGTTTTTTTTTTTAGATGGGGTCAGTGACCCCATTTTGAAAGCTGGAATGAATCAGAAGGCGAAGCCAAAGAAAAAATGAAGGCCATTCGAAAAGTTGCTTATCTATCTATACTAAAAGTTAACCTAAAGGTGAATCGTCCCTTTAAAATGGGAGATGGCCTTCCAGTAATTCAGAGCTATCAGGATAATGGGATTCCAGATAACTGTAGCAGAAAATATTTACATTGTTGTGCCTATTTTAAAAATGGCATCATCTATTTCTATAGACATAGACATATGTGAATGTGGAGAAACATTTCTCAGTTCTACATCAAATAAATTCATAATCGACATGGATTTAGTTACCCTTTAAACTTTTACAGGTTACAGAGGAGCCACAATGATTGTAATTCCTGTAACACAACAAAATCACTTTAAATATTCATGTTCCTTTGGTGTAATGGGGAAAGTATGACTAAACATAATTAGTAGCCAATGATATTAATAGTGCTACCTGGACATATTTCCCGTGCCCGGTTCTGTTTGGCTGTGATGATGGGCCCATTATCCCTTGCAAGCACCTAATAGAAAACAGCAGCTTTGTATGCAGCCTAATGCTCTTTGCATTTCTACCTGACCATTAATTGCATTCCCCCGTTGCCACATCCAGTTTTAACGCTGGCTTGTTTATGCGCGGCTGCTCATTAGATGTCCTTTGGGCCCTTGATAGAAAATCATTCAAGTCACTGTGCAACACCAAATCCTTAGCAATTGGAATGCAAATGAAATCAATGGAAATATGACCTTGTGTTGGGGGGAAAAGTTTTCAGTCTCTTTTGATAAATGGCGAATAGCTCAAAATAGAAATTCAATCTAAAGTGAGTGCAGATCATCATCAGGGAAACAAAAAGAGCTAGAGTAAGGCAAGCTTGGGCTGATAATAGTATCATATTAATTTAGACAAAACACATGTCCATCAAGCTCAACCTTTAAATTTAATACAGTATATAACCTTCCTAACTGCTGGTTGATCCAGAGGTAGGCAAAACCCCCCTTCAGAAGTTTCTCCAATTTGCCTCAGAGGGGAAAAAAACTTCTTCAAGATGGCCATTGGACCAGACCCTAGATCAACTTGTACTATGAGCTATCTTCCATAACCCTGTATTCCCTCCCTTGCTAAACACTATCCAGACCCTTCTTAAAGGGAAATTCAACCCCTCTACTAAAGTAGGACGCATTTGCTGGTTGGCAGTACTGTGCATGCGCCCAAAGTTCACGAAGTTCAATTGGTGAACAGTACTACCAACCAGCAAATGCGCATGAGCCGCCAAACACTGATGGATCTAGGAAGAAGACATTGATGGAGAAGATGGCACCTGTAAACCTGGGGTAAGTAGCGAAGTAGGTGCATTTGCCCGGGGGGAGAGGTAGGCCGGAGGGAGGGGGGCCTACAGGGGTGGGAGAGGGCTTTCGTGCCGGAGAGGTTGAATTCCCCTTTAAAGCCATCTAATGTATTGGCCTGTACCACTGATTCAGGGAGATAATTCCACATCTTCAAAGCTCTCACTGTAAAAATTACTTCCAATATTTGGGTGGAACCATTTTCTTCTAATCGGAATGGGTGACATCATGTCAGTTTGAAAGACCTACTGGTAAATATTATTATATGATCCCTTTATATATTTATACATAGCTATCATATTACCCCTTAAGTACTTCTTCTCGTGAACATCCCCAACTTGTCCAGACTTTCCTCATAGCTAAGATTTTCCATAACTTTTTTTTAAAAGGTTTTTATTTTGCATTTTAAACAAAAACAAACAAAAAAAAACAAACAAAACAACAGCACATTTATGCTTTACACTTATTCAGCCACGTTAACAAGTATTTTGTGTATAGTGTCGATTTGAAGAAACAATTAGCAGATACCCTCAATTATTTCAGAGTACTTCTTATAAATCAATCGCCAGAAAGGGATGTATGGGGGTTGACTTCTAACCAAGGGTCCCAAATTTTCCCAAATTTCCCAGGTGTTCCCCAAGCATTATATGTCAATTTGATTAATGGTAATTTACCGTTGATTAAGTCAATCCATTGCTGCAGTGAGGGTGGAGTAGGGCTCATCCATTTCATAATTACTAGTTTTTTTGCGTAGAAAAGCATCGACCTTAGAAGTATTCTGGATTTCTGTAATGGCACTAATTCATCTATGATACCTAATAGGCAAAATTCCGGGGACTTGAATCTTGGAAAGGAGAAAAATACATCGATATATTGTAGGACTTCTGCCCAGTATGCTGACACCTACGGGCAGTCCCATATCAAATGAAGGAATCCAGCTTCAAAGATTTTCCATAACTTTTACCAGTTCAGTTGCCCTTTTCTGCACCCTCTCAAATTCAATAATATCCTGCTTGAGTGCAGGAGACCAAAACTGTACGGCATATTCTAGAAAGGGCCTTACCGGCGCTCTGTACACTGGAAGAAGAACCCCTTCCACCTGTGAATTTATGCCCCTTTTAATACAGGTCAATACCGTGTTTGTCCTTGATGCTGCTGGCATTGCTTGCTACAGCCACATTTATTATCTACAATGACTCCAATAGTACTTGGCCCGGTATCTCACATAACACCCTGTCATGCAGTCATTCAAGGCACCCACCACCAGTGCTTTGACTAGATGTTACTGGGCCTGACAATAAATTCATGGTAGGTCCCAAAGAAATATTGGCAAGTTGACCTATTCTACCAAGGCATATTGAAATTGCTCATTAATCAGTAACTTACTAGGCCTCCTAGGTCCCCTGTGACCACATAGTCTGCTTCCTCTTTAGTTACACTCCTGCCCACCACCCCACTCGGTCCACAAACTAACTACTCCACCCCTGTCACTCAATCAGCTTGCTCTCCTCAGCTAGCACCCCACACCAGCTGCACTTAAGGCTCATGCCTCCCTAGTTCTTGTCCTGCTGATCTGCAACACCCATCAGCTCTTTTTTTGTACTAGCAGCTGTACTGTAATTGTTAAAAGGACAAGGGTTGACAATCACATAAAAAGTGTAATTTAATAACATATTTAAATTTTTTTGATCTAATAAGCCAATTTATTTGTATGTTTATTGAAAGTTGCCATGGGTACTAGACATGGAGAAAACTGCACTTGTCATTACACTGGGCCTATCATGTTATTGGCTGCTGTCAGTTTGCCTGTTGTGCCAGTGCCAGCACCACTTCCCAGAGGGTATTATACTTTTACTTTCTCTTTGCTTTTGCAGTTTATAGTAGCACTTGGGTTGTGCTATAAGGCTTTACCCATAATATTGCCATATAATTGCAACTCTGCAGTGTAGTGTTATGTATATGGCCTTGGGCTGCCCTAATGTTGCATGTGTAGGGCCTAGGGCAAAGTCAGCATTGTTGCTTATATTAATATAATATAGCATAATAGTGCACGTTCCAGCACAATCCAACATATAAATAAATAAACTATTCAATAATTTACTGAACTTTGAAAACTGTCTCATCTGACAAATTAATGGCATTGTGACAGGCAGTAATACATTGCCATTCACATCACTTATACATATGATTTGGAAATACAAGCGCAACTGTCAGTTTGTATCTGGCATCACTAGTGATGAGGAAGGGTATTCAATAATGCACATTTAGACGTGCCAAAAATTGCACTTTGACCAAGTGAATTATACCTTTTTGGGGTGCCTATTTGCTTACAGAACCTTGGAGGAGTACCTGCCCTGCCCACATGTAACCCCACCTTAATGCAGCTCAAAATATAAAGGTGCAACGCATGGGGATCTGATGCATTGAAGGCATTAAGAAGTGAAGGTGTCAGAAGAAGTTCTGGGGATCCCTGTACTTATAACCTACCTCTGCCCTGCACTCTATGCACAGTTTTGTTCCTCTTATAGTTCAGGCACCTCTATAATGAATACATGAGCGCTCTTAAGACTCTATTTACCTTTATAACTCATCCCTCTATAACACAAGTTATGGGCATATTTATATACTGACATATTCAAGATTTGGTAATATTGTTGCAAATTATCAGCATTATACTGTATGCATATGATTTGTCTTCAAAAGCTTCTCCAAGAGAATGCAGAAAATGTGTTTAAGGCTGTTTGCTTCTGTATTACCTTCCACTCCCCTTGTTTTCTCGAAGGTGCTGATCCTCACTTTGTCGTGTTGCCACTGAAGGAAGACTATTGGATTTCCCTTGTGCAAGAACTGAATTGCACTTGTTAAGCAGCGAGTGACAGGGTTCAACGTGGTTAATTTGCTCTTAGTGCCCATTATACACCGTCTATTGTCACTAACAAAGGCTGCAAAAATGATGTTAGTGCACTTTGAAAGATGAAGCACTTTAACTGCATGATCAAGTGCAGAAGAGTCTAAGATAATATCCCCAGAATGAATTCTGTATGTCCCAGATTGATTATTGAAGTATAATGAGTCCTAGAGCTTATTATAATTAAATTGGTTATAGGAACATGTCTGGGTAGGTTTATGCAGTGAAAGACATTGAGCAAAACTTCCCAGTGAGTGCTGTGTGCCCCAGATGCATCATTAGATAATGATGGGTCCTAGCACCTATTATAATTATATTGGTGTTGGGTACACAAGTCTTGCAAATCTGAGTAGTTGGACAGGTAGCAACATCTTGGTTTGCCAGTGAAGGACCTTGAGCAATACTTCCCAGTGACCTAAACTGGGGTCAACTAGGATTTTTTTTTAAAAATGGATTCTCTTATGATGCAGTAATACTAAGATGCTGTGTTCACAGTCCCTAAGAGAAAAGAAAGAATACACTAGGTAGTGGGATAACTGATCTGAATCATACATACAGCTCCAACAAGGATATTAGATTGGCACCTTGAAACATAAAGGCTTTTAACCATTAGTAAGCCATTTGATCTTCTGAATTATGAGACTTAAAAGATGCAGTTTGTTTAAAGAACTTGGAATAACGAGCTTTCAGATTGCTTATGATTCACTGATGCTAAATGGATTGAATATTGATCTTCATTCTTCATATTTTAATAAGTGACTTTACTGCTTTTATTGATTCATTTTTAATGGTTTTAATAATTGGGTATAATTATTACTATAGTATTCTTAACCAGACAGTCATTATACTTTATTTCCATTTTTATTGGTACTGGATAGATTTATTAAGTAGCTTTTTTTGTTAATATTTATTTATATAAACCAGAGTCCAAGGTTATTTTGGGGATCATTATCCCTGCATGTAAAACTTCACTTATTAATTTAGGGTTAGTGATGAG
>CM044434.1:149393860-149411073 GCA_024363595.1 Xenopus borealis
TTCAGAATATTCTTGTTGGTGTCACATGCCATCCATAGTTTTTTAATTTGGACTTCTGGACAGACATCTCTAACCCACCTTGTCACACCAGCTTGCACAGGATGCTGACAAAAAGACTTGATTTGTGCTGTTCTGAGTTTTTCCAACTCTTTATTATGGTAGAGTGCACTTGGCCGGAGCTCTGTAAAACAGCAGGGAATGTCAATAGCTCCAGGTTTCCTTCAGCATCAACAAATCAACAGAAGTGCAGTGTTTCAATCACAATATCTTAATGAATTGTGTTCTCCTTTGTGTCTTTTTGGAACTCTCAGGACCTCTTTGAGTAGTGCCTACTGTTTGAATGATTACATTAGACACAGAGCTTACGTGTCAGAATTAACTGAAGTTGGGCTGGTTTAGCATACCCAGTGCACCAACTTGCGCTAGTCATTCATTTCTTACTCAAAGGGTGTGTGACAATGATTTTTCTGAATGCCTGTTAATGGCAAGCTATGATAATGATAATATAATGATATGAGATGTTGGGTTCTTACATTTCAATAAACTATTTATTAAAATATTTGGGAAAATAATACATGTATCCAAAATGCACTCCACCTATTCAGTGGGAAGAATGCACTATTTCTACTAAATTCCTTCACAGAGGCAGGAAGATTTTCCATCTGTCCAAATTCTGTGAAGAATGATGGATCTTTATTGCTCACCAAACCACATGGTTTCTATTTTTGCCTGTGGGTTTGGCACAAGCTAAAAGTTTGCTTTTCCAGTGAGCACAATAAATATTTTATCAAGAGACATACTGTATGAATCGCGTGTTTGTGCACTTGAATGACCTTGGTGTGCACTGTATTGATGGAAGCCATAAACTTGGCACAAATGAAAGATGCCTAAAAGACTTCTGAGAACATTTAGCCATCATCATAGTGGTTAAAGGGTTACTATTCTGAAACTTTTAACACTTAAATATTTACATTTTCTTTAGACTACACTAAGAATCAACAGGAGCTAATTTTCAGAAGATATAGCTATTTTTTTATTGCAAATATCTTCAAATAATTTGTAGGATTTGTCAGGAGTCAGATCTCTTTCAAGCCTATGTAAACAAAATGTATATGGTTATAAAATGCGACTGTTACTAGGACACAGAGGACTTTAAACAAGGAACCATTAACCTATCTTTGCAACAAAAAAGTTTACATTAGGCTTTTCAGAAAAACAGACCCTGACACATTAATACTCATTTTATCTGGAGACAGTTAACCTACCTGTATATTTTTTGTAATTTAGGAGCAAACCAGAGTATTTAGAGGAACCTAACACTCTTTTTTGGAACACTCCCATAAAATAATGTAACCCATTTTTGGCCACGCCCCTGGTGCCTAAGTGGTATATCACAATATTTCACCCACTTACAGGTCCTGAGTCCCCTTTGCTATGTGAAAGGGTACTGGGAATTCTTCTTCTCTGGCAGTGCCTCCACCCAATGGGATTCCGGAATATGCCTAAGGATAGTCCCATTAGGAATAACATGACCCACACACTTTATTATATAAAAACCACAACTTTATATAAAGAAAGTGAAGTTAAAGGGGAAATAAAACACAAAGTACAACATATGAAATCCCATTCATAGTTAACCCACTACCCTGGGAGTCCTGTGCAGTCCAATCCAGGCCCTCCTGACCCGGTAAAGTCCCACACTACTCCATTGGAAATACAGAGTCTCATTCCCTTATCCCCAATGAGCTACCAGGTAGCGCTATTTATGCCCAAATACCTTTCCTTTTGGACTTGGTACTTGCTCCCACGTGGCAGGCATAAAACAAAACCTGTGTCACCAATGGAAACCATCCTGGATCCTCTCTTTCTCTACCCTCCACTTACCCTGGGGATTAACATAGAGGGGTAGGCTCACTCAGAGCTGGAGCAGACATCCACAGCAATGAATCCATTCCATGCACACATTGAAATATGCAGATCCTCTTCCTCTACTCTCACAGGCAGACTCACCAGAGATTAAGCAGGCATTCGCTTAATCCAGCTCTCCATGCTGTCTATAGCGCGAGCATACTGTTGTGAAATCCAAAGCAGAACTACAGCTCCCAACGCTGTCCATAGCACAAGCACTAAAGATGTCCAGCAAACTCCAAACCGGCATGGTTGAGCTTTCCATGATTTTGGAGTACCCTGCATCAGCCCACAGGGCTATTGAACTCCCTTTAGCCCCAACACCAACAATACCATTAATACCTGTATACCTGTATACCCTTGCTACTGTTGTATACATTTTTTGTTTGATTAAGTATATCTGGCATCCAGTCATTTTATAAATTATCTAAGGAGCACATTGTGGAACTGAATTTTTAAATAAAATTAGGATTTTTTAAATTTTAAATTCAAAGTCATTTCGGGCTACTTCAACTATCGAATAGCCCAAAATTTGATTTGTAATTGAAAAAATTTGAAAATTCGAAGTACTGTCTCTTTAAATTCCTTCGAATTTGACACTTTGCCACTTTAAGGGCCCTTACACACAGGCGTTTTTACCTGCGCTCCTCTGCATTCCGTTTTGCTGCGTTCAGCCGCAGGGGAGCGCAGGTATAGACACACTCAATTATTTTCAATGGGGCTGTACTTACACGAACGCATGTAGGCACCAAATGCAGGTTCAGACGCAACATGCTGCATTTTTCCTGCGTTTGGCACCTACATGTGATCGTGTGAGTACAGCCCCATTGAAAATAATTGAGTGCGTCTATACCTGCGCTCCCCTGCGGCTGAACGCAGCAAAACAGAACCCGTAAAAACGCCCGTGTGTAAGGGCCCTTAAGCTGCCGAATTGCCATTTTAGCCTATGTGGGCCCTCCTAGAACCTGTCCTGAAATGTTTTCTAAGTTCTAGGAATTCAAAGGATTTTTTTTTAAATCATTCGAATCGAACGATGCATTTGAACAATTCAAATTATTTTAATTCGATCGAAAATGCCCCCCCCCCACCAAAAAAAATGTGATGGTCGAATTTCTAAGTTTTTTAACTTTTAAATTCAACCAAAAGTAAATCTGCCCCTAAGTGTTCAGATTGTAATTCAGCTTCCTCTATATGGTATGCCCAGAGAACCACTGGAATAAGGTATTGCTTCTAGTTTTAATTTTCTTTCAGTGTATATTTTCAGTATAGGTGAGCATCATTCATAGCTAAAAAATACTTTAAATGATTGTTAAAATAATCTAGAATTAGAAAATAAATTACTCCTAAATATAACACTTTCTGTTGGTCCCACAAAACAAATAATACCTAGTTATTCACTAAGGTTGTGTATATTTGCACCAGCAACTGTGTTTTAAAAGACAAAAGTCATTCAGCTGTCATGCGATTCTAATTAAACAGCAACAAATGACTACAATGATTATGAAATGGCCAGGCTTTCCTTTTTACAGAGATTTCATAGGGTTCTCTTGGGTGCCACTAGTTCTGTAGCTGCATTGCAGGATACATTTTTCATTATTTTAATTAAAGTCTGTTATTTTTACTGCAATAATTATACTGTAAATAAGAGATTGCATAAAAATTACTTTGTACACTAGAGAATTTTGCATGCCCTCTGCTGAAAATGAGTTGAAATCCAAAAAATTCCATAGTACCATCAGGACAACACTTGAGGGCAGATTTACTAAATTCACATGAAATTCATATGAAGAATCGAAGTTTGATCGAATTTGTATCAAATTCGAATTAAAATCTTCAAATATGCAAATTTGGAAAATTCAACCATCGTCAAATACTTTCCCTTTAAAAAAAATTTCGACCACCTACTTCGCCAGATTAAAGCTACCGAAATGGGGATCCTTCCCTTAGATCGAATATAAAAAAATTCTTCTTTATCTATATTTGATCGAATTGCCGTAAAATCCTTCTAATTCGAAGGATTTTACTTCCCCACTATTCCCTTGGTCAATTTCGAATTTTTTTATATTCGAAATTCGACCAATAGTAAATCTGCCCCCATATCTCTTTACCAACCATTAGAGGATCTGAATAGCTTTATATCCTATACTTTGATATATTTTTTGTTGGAATTCATATGCTGATTTAATCCACAGGAAAGGCATATCGTGTAGCACAGAGAAGTAATTTTAGGAAATGCTATATGCAATTATTTTATGCAGAATATGTGTATTTTAAATATGGTATTTCTTCAAACAGACAAATTATAGGCAAGTAGGAATTTTGGCGATATACTCTGAGAACTTTTTCATTATTAATATATTAGTTATTGAAATTAGTAATGGGTATATATCTGGAAAACAAAAGATATTTTTAAATATTTCTTGAAACAGACAAATTATAAGCAAGTAGGATCTTGCTGGGAAACAAAAGATATTTGTTGGTGTTTGTTTTTAGCAGTGGAAATAAGATGAGATCCATTCAAAAACATTAACAAATCTTTTCCATTTTTTTGAGAATCAGTGGCAAATATGGACAGCATATATTATTTGAGCGCTAACACATGCACACACGTGTGCAATTACTGTATAAGAGATTAGATGGGTGTTGAGTCCTTAAAGGAGAACTGAAGCCTAACTAAAGAAATAGTCTAGAAATGTGGTGGGCATCTGTACAAGCCAAAGTCAACCACAACCCTTTAGCAGTAAAGATCTGTGTCTCCAAAGATGCCCCAGTAGCTCCCCATCTTCTTTTCTGCTGATTCACTGATTCACATGCCCTATGCTGCTGTCACTTACCTGAGCTTAGGGACTGACACAATATATACTGATATATATATATAATATCAATGGCACAATATAAGATTGATTAATACAGGTACATCAATGCTCAGAAACATATACATTTAGCAATAGAATTTAATAGACATCCTTGTAGCAACAGCTTGTATAAAAGGCAAACCTAATTTTCTGCTTGATGATTTACAACAACCCCTAAGTTTAGCTACACTGAGCATGTGCACATTGCAGACATTTTTTTAAAAAAAATACAGGAAGAGAAACTTCTGTGACAATGCTGAAGGTGTGTATCATTAGTACTATAGAGAGACTGAATCTTTAGACTGGTTCAAAAATGCCAATAAACAAAATATAGCATTTTTTGCCATATTTATTTTTAGGGTTTAGATCTCCTTTAAGGCAAGGGCTAGCTATTATGACCAGTCAGCAACAGGACAGGCAGAAGTTTGAAGCTGTTGAAGATACAGGAACAGGCAAAAAGTGGGACTGAGCGGGCCAAAGGGCAAGATCAGGCAGCATAAACCCAGAAACAGGAATGGAGCAGGAACAAGAGTAAGAGTATGGGGAGCAAGAGCTAGGAGCAAGTCACAGTGTTTAAGGCAGCTATCAGATGCACATGCAAGGAGATGAAGGTCAATGACGGGTTTAAATATGGCTCAACAAGCTCTGATTGGCTGTCCACAAATGCTGCTGGTTTGTGATGGGAGGCCAAGGTATAAAAATTGAAAACATCCCTTCCATAAAGAGGCCACAATCTATGGAACCGTACCCTAACAAAGACATCTGAGATACTGTGCAAACATATCAAGTATTACAAAATATGTTTTATGTGAATGTTGTTAAAAAAAAATAGGCCAAACGTATGTTCAGCACAAGTTCTATTCATCTGACTCTTTGAAAAATGAAAGCCAAAAACAAAAGCAAAGTAGAGTTAAGCCATTTTCAACTTTTGTATTTTTGTATATTAGCAATACATAAATAGGTTTAGCACAATAGGAGCTGCCTAATAATGACTCAAAAAATATCCATCAAGAAATACTAATGTGCTACAGGATTTTCACAAGTCCATAATGAATTGAATTTATAAAGAGGAATAAACCAGCACACTACAAGGCTTATCTATTTTATGGGCTCATTAAGAGCTACACTAATAACAAACATCACATCTGTCCCAAGTCTATTTGGCATGTAAAAGTAAAAGCAAATAATCAGGGAGCAGGTGTGTCAGCCGCTGTTTGATAGCCCCCTAAAGACTGCAAAACTATCTTAATAGAACATAAAGAGCAAGATGTGCTTAGACACGCCAGTGGCTCATTAACGTTAACATTTCAATTTTTTCTTCTTGTTTAGATTTAATGTTTTAAAATGACAAATAGTTTACTCAGAATCTTCTCTTTAAAGGAATACATAATTTTTTCTAATAGTTTGTATATTGAGCAATTTATCTGTCCAACAGAAGAAAGTTTTCTAAAGTGGGTACTTGAAGAGTATCCAATCCTGTATCCAATCCAACTGGTTGAATCAATTCATTGAAGGGCATTCTTTTCTTGCAATAGTGATTTTTTTATCATTTTAATCCACATTACAGACATGTTTTTGGTTGTCCTATATGAATATAAGGAATTACTAAGGATTGCTTCTGTACCACTCACCAAAATGATAAACAGTAATTTAGGATGGGGAACATCATGATGGATTGCTAGTAAAAGATTTGTATTAGGAGTGTGATAGTAATAATTTATCTATTCCAGCCCAGTGTCCAGCAATCTAAGATGTGGGGGCCGATTTACGAAATTCACGTGAAATGATCGAAGTTCGATCGTATTCGATCAAATAATGATTGTATGAATTTTTCGTAAAATCGGATATCCGATCATACGAATTCATCAAGAAATCGAATAAATGCAAAATGATAGCCTAAAACAATTCGATAAGCATTTGATGGTCGAATGCTTATCGAATTTCTATTTGATCGAGCTAATTTGGGGAATAATAGCCCCGAAGTGTTGAGATTGTTTCTAGTGGGAATATAGCAGTGCTTTATTGTGGGGGGGTGGATTTTGAGTCTTGACCTCTTCTTGGAGAAAAGTATGCATCTTGAGGAGCAATATAGACGGAGAGGGACTGCAATTAAATGTAGATAAATATTTTACTAGCTTAAACATTTTTTTTCATATCAATCTGATATTTTGGGTCTATACCACCATATACTATGGAGCAGATTTACCAAGGGTCGAATTGTGTTAAAAACTTCTAAATTCGTCCATCAAATTTTTTTAAAGGCTATTTTCAATCAAAAATTTACCTATTTTGATTGAATGTGTAAATTTTCGATCGAATAAAAATAATTTGAATCGTTTGAATGGGTCGTTTTAAAATAAAATTGGATTTTCAAGGACTTAGAAAAAATAGCAGCAACAGTTCCAGGAGGTCCCACATACTGTAGGTTACAATGGCAATTCATCAGCTTTAAGGTGGCAAAGTGTCGAATTTAAGTTTTTTTTAAAGAGACACTACTTCAAAATTCGAATTTTCTAATTTTTTCTATTCCAATCAAATTTTGGGCTATTACTTAGAAATTAAAAAATTAAAAATTTAAATTTTAATTGAATATTCACTTCGACCCTTAGTGGCATATTTACTAAAGGTCGAAGTAATATTCGAATAAAATTCGAATTTTTAAAATTTGAATTTCAAAGTAATCTTGGGCTACTTCGACTGTCGAATAGCCCAAAATTCAATTGAAATTGAAAATATTCGAAGATTCAAATTTCGAATTTAAATGTGCCCCTATATGTAGCAGTGAGTCTCTTTGTCCACATTTGCTCCAACCTTAGGGGCACATTTACTAAAGGTCGAAGTGAAAATTCAAATTCAATTCAAATTTTGAAGTAATTTTGGGCTGCTTCAACTATCGAATAGCCCAAAATTCGATTTGAATCGAAAATATTTGAAAATTCGAATTTTGAAGTACTGGCCCTTTAAAAATCCTTGCCACTTTAGCCTATGGGGGACCTCACAGAACTTGTCCTGAAATTTTTTCTAAGTTCTGAGAAATCAAAGGATTTTGGTGAATGATTTGAACATTTCAAACATTTTTTAATTTGAACGAAAACGGCCATATTCGATCGAAAATGACCCCCCCCAAAAAAAATCAGATGGTTGAATTTAGAAGTTTATTCACTTTGAAATTCAACCATTAGTAAATCTAACCCCTAGTCACTTATGTTGTTGGGAATTAAGTGGGTATCATTTTTAGAACATTGTTTCAATTTTGTTTCTCTACTGTATGTTAGACCAAATCGACCAAATTCGATATTCGATTAGCATTCGATAGTTGAATGCTAATTGAATAGTTTTAGGCTACCTTTTATTCGATATTCGATCATTCGACGATCGAATTAAAATTTATTGGATCAGTCGAACAATTTATTCAATCAGTCGAATATATAATTCAATCATTCAAATAATTTTTACGATTCGAACGATCGAAGAATCCGATCGTTCGAATCCTATTCGATCAGGACTTAGACTCAGAAGCCTTTGGGAGGGTTCCCATGGGCTTCTATTGCAATTTGGTAGGTCCAATCTGGCGAAGTAGCCCGTTTTTAATTTTTTTTATTTTATTCGCTGATCGAATGATCGAATATTCGATCATTCGAATCTATTCAATCATTCTATCATTCACTATTCGATGATCGAATATGCCTAATTTGCATATTCTACCAATCGAATAGATCCTACGATCAAATATTCCATCAAATTTGATCAAATTCTATTTTATTCACATGAATACATGTTAATTTAGTAAATCAGCCCCTATATGTCTAAAAAGCTATACAAATTTGAAAATTATTAATTGAGAAAACATGAAAACTTTTAATACCAAACTTCTCAAAGTAAAACTTGACAAAGTGTTGTACAAGTCAGTGGTTGCTGAACTAATCTTATTGGACCACTTTTAATTGGACTTTTAGAGGTTTTTGGGGGGTTCACTAGGAAATGACCAAAAACTAATTTTTTTTGTATTCTTATTTTTAGAACAACACATGGGAGGTTAGTTATCAAACTCCAAATACAAAAATCACAAAAAGTTTTTATTTTTTTTCACCAAAAAATAAAAATCCATTTTTTTTTAAATTTATTATACCCCAAGGCTGAATACAAACACTTGTATAAGTCAATGGCAAAGATCCCATTGCAAATCATGGTCTGTGCTGAGCTTTGGACAAAAATCATATTTTTGGAATTCTAGCAGTAAAATCTGACTTTTGGTGGGAAACATTTTCAGATTTTTTTTTCCCACACCTATTTTAGCAAGCTTTTTCTATGTTAAATAAGGTCCAGTTGGTAATTCAACATTGGACTTTTTTAATAGAAATAATGAGTTAAATTCGGACTTTGATATATAACCCCTTTAGTGCTTTTTTCATTCACACTTTTAAATTCAGATTTATTAATAAATTCAATGGTGGCTTTACAGTTTGTGCATTTATCACTAATCACTAAAATTCAACCTTCAATAAATAAGACTCCATATTTTAAGGTCAGCCTACCCATTCTCAATATAAATGTACCCAACAATATTCTAGGGGAAAGTCCTTGGTGGAAAAGAGAGAGTGTAACCTGCTGATGTATCATTTTGGCATAAAGGGAACATAGCTATAAATGTTATACAATTATTCAAACCTTTGCACATATTACTCATCAGGCACTGTATACTATATGCATAGTTATAACTCGGTATCTTTCTTTAAAAATTCTACAGGGAGTAGGGGATAAAGTACAAAAGAGAATTGCCTAAGCTTCATATATGTACTAAACCAGGGGAGAAGTGAGTTCTAGTTGGTACAGCATCTACTATCTATACAGATGAAGCCACTTTGGATTGTGTGTTTGACACAAAATAACTTAACTCAGTCTTCACACTTGTCTCATTTAACACATAAAATTGTGTCACAGCATCCCATCTAATTTAAGTGTTCATCATTGTGAACAATGGTGCTTTGGTATGCTAATGAAAAGGTTAAATGCATTAAATTAGTTAAGATTAAGATTAAACAGAGTAAGGAATGGACAATCTAATAAACAATACCTCACATAGAAAAGTAAAGGAATACATAATCTGAAAATACATTTTGAACTTGTATATAAGTGAAGTAGACTTACAGCCCTATTTAAAAGAGGAAGAAGCAACTGGGTGGCAATTTTTTTTAACTTCAACTTTGACCAATTATTGATACAATACTTTGCACAAAATATCCCTGAATTGATTTCCCCACTTCACCACAAAATTTCACTATTAAAGAAAAAAGAAATCAGTTAAAATGTTCTGTCATTTTGTTGAAGTTATTGAAATGCTAATAAATAAATGTATTTTCAGTAACTTCAAAATCACTCCAATGGACAATGTCAACACCAGTGGAAACTGATGAAGTTAACTGATGAAGGGTTTATGAATTAGACCTCAAATTAAAATGCTGTGGATGGAATGTGCCATAGTGTGGGCGTGTTTCTTGCCCAGCCTGGAATAGCACTATTATAAACTGAGACTTGGATATTTGATCTTCATGTGAATTATTCTCCAAGGAAATAAAAAAATGAATCAGCTCTGAGATCTCCCCATGCACATCAGTGCTACCAATTAAGGTTGAGGCTCCAATCTTGACAGAGCTATCAAGCCAGCCCTATGGCAGTGGGCACTTTGAAGGTTAAATCAGCTCAGAGATCTCCCTGTGCACATCAGTGCTCCCAATCAAGGTTGAGGCTCAAGTCTTAAGACAGCTATCAAGCCAGCACTATGGCAGTTGACACTTTGAAGGTCACCAAACAATGCATTGTAGGAAATGCCCAAAGTGTTGTTAACATAAAAATATAGTAAGCATTCAGGTCTATTTGCTAGAAATGCGTCGCCAATGTAAAACTTTTTTCTCCAAAAAGAATAAAATATGAGTAATAAAGACATTATTTGCATGGACTCTATGAGAAAAAGCCTTCTAATAATTCAGTGCTAGGGATCCCATACCTGTACATGCATCTAATGCCCATAATGTGACATAGCTTCCTCTGTTTGAAAGCTGATGGTTCTAGTGTAAGTAATGCTTTAAAATAAAATTAATACTTTCTCAGTCATTTCTATAAACAGGCATGCAAACATATCAATGCATGCAGAAAATCATTAGAAGAATGGTGTAAACCATTCCTCATTCATTTATTATGGTCACAGTAGCACCACAACTCATGTAGACTGATACCTCCATTCCTGAGTTACAGAACAGCCCGTCTGAGCACCAGTTTAATTGAAATTCACTTAATTACGGAATCAACACCCTTAAGTGATGTGCTACAATCAATTTTTTTACCCATGAGCAACATTCAAATATAAAAAGAGTTGTGGAGCAACACAAGCATGCAAAGTGTTCCTGGGGTGTGCCATGTTAAAGCTGTGATTGGCTATTTGGTAGCCCCTAGTTATACTGGGAGTCTACAAAATGCTCTATTTCGCAATACAACTGTTTTTTATGCAACCAAGTGTTGCCTCCAAACCGGGATTTCTAAAATAAGCATCTGCTTTGAGGCCACTGGGAGCAACATCAAATAGGTTGCTAAGCAACATGCTGCTCATGAGGCACTGGTTGAGGATGACTGTTCCATAGGATCTACACTATGAGATACATTGAGTGGGACAAAGATTTAATATAACAAGCAATTATATAAATTCCTTCCTAATGGTTTCCTCTGTCAATTATAAAAGCATTTCAAATGTCTTTTGCCAAACATGAAGAATATATTGTTTCTGTAGGTGTTATTGTGCATCAGATTTTGAGAGATGAACAGATTTATGTATTAATTATGTAGAAATCATTTATGAGATGGGGCTTGCAATCCTCAGAGCAGTGGGTTGGAAAAAAAGCACTAAACAGTCTTTCTTTATTGTGTTTTTAAAATCAACACATAATTTGTCTTGCAGAAACGTAATTTTCTCTTAAAATGATTGTGTTAACACTTTAGAAATATTTGGCTATGATGTGTTAAAGTGGACCTGTCACCCAGATATAAAAATTTTCATAACAAAAGTCCTTTTCAAATTAAACATGAAATCAATTTTTTTTTAAATTTCAGCATTCATAGCTGTTGTAAGTTTATTCCAAAATCTCAGCTGTCAATCAAAAATTGCCTGCCCGTCTTCTATGCCATAGGAGGGGCAAGCAATTCCTTTCACTTTCCATTCAGCACTTTCTAGATGTCACTTCTCTCCCCTGTTTTCTTAACCATTTAATTGTGTAACCAGTGCATGGCTCCTGCCTGCTTGCTATAATTATGAATTCCCAGACGGAAGGAAAAATATTCAAATCATTTTTACAGTGTAATTAAAAATTCAATTTGCTTGACTAACATGATAAAATAGTATTCCGAAAAAATTATTTTGGGATACAGGTCCCCTTTAAAATATCTTACAGAAGATAAAATGCAAGATTGGGGGCGACCATGCTTCATATATATTTTCTTAATAAAGCTGTGGTGTTTTTCTTCTTGACACATTTGAAGTCTCAATTACATGGCCTACACTCCAATGTTACTGAGATGATTAATTCTGCAATTCAGAATGTTCATAAGGAAGGTTAGAAAGGTGCTTCTCAAAAGCATCTTTACAGTAACAAAGAAGTTGTTGTCAGTAATTGTCTCCATAAAAATCAATGCACTGTGAATACAAATATGAAGGAAAGAGTTCAAACTCATGTATGTTCTTGTTTTCCACCCTTTTTTAGCTGTGAGCCACATTCAGGTGTAAAAAGTGTTGGCACGATTTATATAGTGGGCACCCCTAGGCCCACTGGCATTCATCACCCTCGTCCCCTCCCCTATATTTGGGCAAATTGCCATCATCAGGACTGGAGCAATTGGGATTGTTGTTGTTTAAAAAACAATCATTTCTCCTGCACATCCCCAGTGTTTCTGAACAAATGTGGGTGTGGTTGGGCAGCATGCCACCCCCTAAAATCCTGCCGCCCTTGGCCCGGGCCTAGGTGGCCTTTCCACAAATCTGGGCCTGAGTGTTGGAAATCAACACAAGCATGAAAAATGCTCCTGGGTGTTTGGCCATTTGGTAGCCCCTATGTGGACTGGCAGCGTACCAAAGGCTCTATTTGGAGGCACATCTGGCCTTTATGCAACCAAAACCTGCCTTTAAGTCTGGAATTTAAAAATAAACACTTGCTTTGATGCTACTGGGAGCAACATCCAAGGGGTTGGTGAGCAAAATGTTGCTCAAGAGCCACTGGTTGGAGATCACTATTTTAATCATAGTTTCAAAAACCTTTAAAACAACTAAAATTAGTCCTCTAATAAATAGGCCTATAAAGTTTTGCCTACATCACACACATTTGCCACCTCTTCCAAGTTCTTCTCACCACAACCTGATAATGCTCAGTGCAAAAGTGTTTTCCTCATGTCAGTATCCTCAAAGGTTGTGTATTCAGATAAACAAAATATTATTTCCTCCTACAAAATGCTATTGCCAAAATGTAAATCAGTTCTGAATAATGCACTTATAAAATGAATGCTACTTATGTCATAAGCCTGGACTCAAATGGAATAAATGATAAGCATTGCTCATGATAAGATGATTTGAATGCTGTAGGTGCATGGTATAATTTGCCCTGCAGACCAGAAGGTAATTTTATGAAATATGACATGTCTTCACTATGCAGTATACACTATATGGACATTTGGCATGTTTTATACAGTAGTCAGTATATCATATAATAGGTCACCATTGTAGGTTCTAATATACAGATTACAGACGCTTTGTCAAATTTACTAAATGCCTTGGTTGGAGATGTGTTATAAACAGTGATCAAATACCACCCTTGAGCCTTCATGATGGACTTATCTTTGTTTCTTACCCAGTTCTTTATACTCCTGGCTTAGCTGCATCCAACCCTGTTCCCTAAAGGTTATTAAAAATATATATAAAATATATAAAATACATATGTAAAGCTATTTTTACTCTTTTATTGACTTTTCAACAGATTTTTTTCTTGTATATAATTAGGACCTGGCTAATTGGAACAGTCATCAAGTGTTTTATTGTTATGAGGCATTTTTATGTCATGTTGACTATGTCTTAAAAGCAAGGATTTGGTCTTATAGAGACAGCAAGTACCCTGTATCTCCATTGTTGTGCATTGCCAAGTCTTGTTGCTGTCCAGGTATTTCTAGAAATTCCTAGTATTTGGGGGAATGGAGACAATTCTAATATTAAGTTATTAAATTAAGTTCAGTGGTTAGTTTGGTTCAATATAAAATAAGAGAAAAGAACTTTTACTCATCAAAGAAACTGGGGATTGTCATAGCTTGTTGTCATATTGTAACACTTAGCAAAGGAAATTTGTGTGCTGAAGAGACTTTATATCTCTTTATATAGACAAGTGTTAGTATGTCCGCTGAAGATATTCAGTTGAAAATAATAAAAAAAAATCTTGCTGTGGTCCCTTTGTTGCATTTGAAAAGGTTGCTGTGGTTCCTTTGTTGCATTTCAAAAGGATGCATTTATAGTAATATAGCTGAGTCAGAAAAGCCATTTCTAGATGAAGCTCCAGATAAGGAGGCCTATATTTTTCTTACTTGATTATTCTTAAGAGTTTATTGTTCCTGGTGCACTGTATCAAATAGGAAGGGCATCATTGTTGATGAAATTAGGTCTTTTGATAACCAGTATAAATTGCAAGGTATTTTAGCTACTGTAACTATGTTTGCTGTGTATAATTTTTAAATAGCTAGAATATTTGTTTTTCTTAGGATTAGGAAGGGTCTTCAGTCCTCTAAATGGCATGTTTGTAATTGCCATGATTGAATCCATCCATCTTGTTTGATCTTCCGCTCTCCCTTCAGCTCCTGTCTTTTATAATGTCTTCTTTAAATACACCCAATGTAAGACAGCTTTAATCTGGTCATTGGTGCTTGAAGCATAAGAATTGGTTCAAGATAGTTTACGTGTATGTTATACTAACATCAAATGACAATTCCTCTGCAATTTACCTACAAAAAATAATTGCAGTGTAAATTCCAGTTTATAAAAGAGTAAGACAGTGCATGTAGTTTGCAGAACTTGTAGGTTGTACCATATGCCCACCACTCATTTATAAAGGTGTTATCTTCTTGTTACAAATGGAAACATTTTAAAAATAGGTTTCACTTCAACTTCAATCTGAAGATTTTTAGGGGCAATGAAGAGGCAAGATATGTGCAAGATCAAAAAATGTTGCCAAAAATATCTGAAGTAGAAATATACGTTAGCTTATAAAGCATCAACTGCACAAGAGAAGCATTTTAAAAAAAATAGTTTTATTGGCTTAGATTTTAAGAAACAAATCATTAGAACAACATAGCTCAATGGTATCTCTTTGAAGAAGTTAATGTCAAGATTAAAAGTTACTAGATAATGTCCAAATTATTTCCTGGTATCATTGGTGGTCTCCAAACACCTTTCTGGCCCTCAGTAGTGTTTTGCCTTTTTTTCATGCATTCCACAGTTCATGATTGCAAGGAATTTGAATTGCATCTCCCCTTGAAGGGGCACTGGAATGGAACACTCCCCACATAGATACAGTAACACATCTGACTCAAGCAAGCTAAACTTAACTACAAATACCTCCCTCTAGATTACAAAGCCTACAACTTGGCAAAACCCACTGAGCTGCTCTTTGCAGCTAATTGCTGGCTAGATGATACTTATTTTTTCTCTTCATTTCCTACTTTGTGTGCAACGGTGCACACAAACGTACCAAACACTCTGTTGCTCAAGTATTAATTTTGGGGTATAGTTTTCCTTTGATATAAGCTTAATTTCTTTTTACTATGAAATCTATCTAAACTGAATAAGCATCAGAACATGATTGCATTCTGCCATTCTCAACAAAAAGCATAAAAGTGAAATGAAGTGTAGCAATCCAGCATCCTATAAAATGGCATTTTAAGGAATGCATAAATTTCCAAATTAACAAAAAACAAATACTCCCATTTTTAAAAAACTTTATTGGAGCTAATGATCCTACGTATATATTAGTGTAGCATTCATTTTAATTCTTGGAGGGTAATAATGCCAATCAGGCAGAACTCGGGGAATTATTCTTGGAGTTCTGGGACTGATTTAAACTAATCTTGTTTTGGGGTTAAAATCTGAATGAAATCCCTGGAGTGGTAACTTGGGGTAGAATTTCTGGTTATTTGAAACTTGATTGATAAGAATTAAGAGGCACTGTATTTAGAAGCATATTGTATCTTTGCATATAAACCATATACTATAAATTATTGTATTTGCTTGCACTGTTTAGTTTAACAGCCTTGCCTGTAATTAAAATAATTTTATTTCCTTAATGCTGAGTTGTTTTATTAGCTCTTGGGTTGCACACTATTAAAATATAGAGAAAATAATGAAAATAATGATGACCCCAAGGGCTGAAACAAATGAAATGAAGGCATTAATATTCATCAACTGTTTTGCTTTCATAGTTGGCATCAAGAAGAAACAACATAAGAGCATAACTTAGTTGTGTTTCTTCTTATGCCATCTTCCAATTACTAACATTAAAGTACTTAACAGGATAGCATCAGATCAGGCAGACAAGGTATCATTAATGTAACGTATACATAATGATGATTTGCTGACTCAAGGAAAGGGAGACAACATAATGACAGCACTTGACCTCCAAAGCTCCAGCCTATACATTTCTGAATAAACAGGCTAGCTGGCAGCAGAGATAATAATTGTCATGTACGCTCAACATTGTACAGAGACTAAATGGACAAAATTGGTTGAGAGACAAAAAATCAGGGAAATCTGAAAAGCAGCCATATAATCTCAACAGTGTAAAGATTGAAGAAAAGTATATTTAATTAATAATGGCTGTGTCTACTGCGGGTTTGGACTAGATCAGTGAGTCCTTAAAGATATTTAAACTTTTAAATGCCCAAGTGTCTCCCTTGGTTCACTAGCAACTTGCGCTTGAAACCAAATAATTGTAGTGATTGAGCTTGTGCATATTTTTTTTTTTACCTTTTTTGATGGTCATTCAAGCCTTTGGTTTGGTTACCCAGTCTAGCTTTTGGTACCAATGTCTTTACTTGGTTACTGTATTTTCTAGAATTTCATAACTGAAATAAAGGAAACTGGGAAAGGAAAATACTGTAAAAGAAAACATTCATCTTCTTTCTTAGCTTTTTAGATATATTTGCCCTGTGTAACATATTATTTTAAAACTCTAACATTGAGATCCTCTAGTTGAAGAGATCTAAATGGCTTCCAGCCATGATGTCTTCACAGTGCAGTGGGTGCCAACCATGATGCGGTTCAAAAGTGATATAATTTTTAGGCACAATGGAAACTTCTGACTGGTTCCTTCTGCATGGAGAAGACAGCATTAACTGTATGGTGACCAATAGTGATGGGGGAATCAATCCCGTTTCGCT
>CM044434.1:149419244-149431530 GCA_024363595.1 Xenopus borealis
GGGCCCCACCAAAATGCTTCCAATTGGGCCCCGCACTGAACACCAAGACTTCTATTGAACCACAATGGTTTTGTTTTGCAACTATTTGTTACAAGGGGAACACAATTATGTATAAATGTCCCATTTTTGTTCTGTGTTCTGTGTTAACCCTGTAGTAAGCGTTTCCCACTTAATATGTTGCAGAGATGCCCTTATACTGTTTGCACATCAAAAATTTTGTGTTTTATTTGTTTCTGCAACATAATCTGAAAGGAGACTATGTTTTGATTAATAGTCCCTAAATGCCCACACAAATGTCAGCAATAAATATGGTATAATTAGTTATTACAAGATTCAAAAGCGATTCCTAGTTGGTTCTTAAACAAGCTGAAATAAAAAGTTGTCATTCAGAATATTTACAAACCTGCTATCTTTATCTGACTTGGCAACCCCATTATCCCAGGCAATTACCCCATTAACCCAGTCAGGTTTTAGAGGTTTTTTGGAAAAAAACTGAATTATTCAATGAATTTATAAAAAGTTCAAAAAACACAAAAAATTTTTTAATTTCTCTACAATTCATCATCTGTGAATTTTTTCGTGAATCTGCTGCAAAAAATGTTGCTGTGAGAATAAAGTCACGAGACAAAAAGATTGCCATAAGAAAAAATGGCCATTAATGCAGCTGGAGTGAGAAAAACGTTAAAAACATTTTGACACCTACTGACTTAAATGTGTCTTGCAATTTTTTTCACAGTTTGCTGATCACTATTAATTATATCTTAGTTGGGATGAAGTCCAAAGTACGGTTTTATTATTACAGAGAAAAATTGAAATCATTTTTAAAAATTGGGATTATAATGGGATTATAATGAGTCTTTCCATAATTTGGATAACGGATCCTATACCTGTATTATCTTATATAAAATGCGTAGATGTAAAAACCGAGAATATCCTTTCCCCTACTGTTAAAGGTTAGGTGGACCACAAACTGAATATGCAGATTAGGTCTGAGCACTAGTACATACAGTATAAAATTCTGGCATGTCACAGAATGGTTACTATTCACATCAGCACTGTACAAAGACTTGGACATCACTGGTAATTAAGTGCACTATTTTTAAACCATTGAAGTAGAAAAAATTTCTATTTTGACTCATTTTATTATATACAGTAATCCCCCAGCACAATGGGGCTTTGCTAACTATTCACAACAAATGTTAAGTGAAAGGTTGTATACTGGGAATCTGCCTCATAGACTAACCATAGGGAAGCTTCAATTTCCACATTTGTCTTGTTTAGCTCAAGAAATAATTCTTAATTTCCGTTCATTTCTCATGATTAAAACAATAGGAAAAGGTTTATACAAGCCCTATTTATTGATCTCAGGTTTTACATGGGGGTATTCTTCTAATTTAAATAATGAAGAGAAAATGACCAATATAACTATTTTATTTACTCAGTGACTAGTTTAATATCTCATAAAACATGCATTTATATAAACACTGACACATGCAATTTCCAGCCTGCTACCATTTACAGGGAAATTTCAACTGAAATGCAAAAGTATTTACACAGCAATAACCAACTGAACATTATCCCAAGCAGACAGATCATCAATTTGTCAGAAAAGGGAGTCATTCATCAGCAATAAATTGTGTCTGTATTTTGCAGTAATGAAATTATAGATATGGGCTTTTTTGTCTTTTTCTGATAAGTGGTTGTGGCTATTGTCTGTTGAAGCCACAGAAGCCACAGTCTGGCAGTGAGGTGCAGAGTAAATTAGCACTTTTGTGATCACTTATTGGACTCTTTCAGTTCCCTGTTAGCTCCTGAATCCATGTTTCAATTAACTGAATTACCAGTGGGGCTAGTTTAATTCCAGCTGCCAAAGTGTGAATGGCACAATAGATCAGTTGGTGAGAACACTTACACCCCAATGATCTTATAGTAAGGTTAGAAATTGCTCATATTAAACATAAATGATCCCCCTTCTGGTCACCATAATGTCCTTAATATATGTAACGTAAAATAGGGTGTTATATATGCTATGCATATCATGACACCAAGGGGATTATTTATTTAAGTCAAATTTTTCAGGTCGAACTTTTAAAAGGGAAAAAAAAAATTTTCATAGAAAAAACATAAATTTTTTTTAGATTTATTAAATGTGTTAAAAGTCCAAATAAAAAAAGTACTCAAACTCATATCTGCTGAGTTCATATAGAAGTCAATGGCAGATGTTCCATTGATATTTTGAAGATATCCTAAACTGTGTTGGGTTTTGTTCAATAATCCAAAGATTTCATGGTTTCAGCCATCAAATCCAAAAAAGTTGCAGGTTTAGGGTGTCAGATCTGAAGAAGTTGAAGTTTTTTGATACAAATGATAAAAAAATACGATTCAGATTGTTTCAGTCTTTTCCCGCACAATAATATTTTGTGAAAATGTATTGATAAATGGGGGGGAGTCAGTGCAAATTTGGTAATAGTGAGAAGATTTTTAATTTTGATGAATAACTCCCCAAATGTAAAATTATTGCACCTAAACTGAAGTTGGATTGACTTCAGAGCAAAGTCCTATTACATACATGCAGCTCAAATGTTAGAGGTTGTTTTTTTTAATCCACATGTGTTAATGTGCAAGCAATGCTCTCCCCCTTCTATTTATACACATAAGAATGCTGACAAATAATCAGAGCGTTGCTATTTTCCAAAGAGAGCAAACATGGAAATGTAAATACTTTGCATTACAAACAGAATGTTTCAGGTTTTCAAGCTTAAAAGCATGTAGTTCTTCTAGAGCCATCTTCTGAGTTTTGCCAATCTCTTCTTTTAAATGTAACTACAGTTGCCAATGAATGTCCAGTTTAATCCTTGTGATAATAACCTTATTTTGGTGGGTAGGCTTACTTATAAGCCCATTAATGTTCATTTGTTCCAAGGTAAGCTGCACCCTTGGCAGAATGGATGCAAGAGCATAACATGGGTGAGTAGCAGGAGATAAAGTAGTTAATCGCCTATTTCTTTTTTTAATTGGTTCAAATGTACTAAACTATTACAAAAATAGACACAGAGCCTCATCTGCCAAACATGGGGCACCTTGTCCATTAGATATGTCAATTATGTACCTACGTTCTAGTAAAATGAAACCCAGATTTTCTCCTAAATCTGAATGTCAATTGCTAAATACATAAAGGGAGAGAAGGGTGCAAGGACACCCCCTGCAATGTCCCTTGCGTGTGTGTAAAACCTGTGGTTATAATGCTTATTTAAAAGATACCTTCATTGTGTAAATGCACTATACAGAATGTCCTCTGAAATTGATGACATTTAATTCATAATAATTTCCACATTATTAATATTTTGCATTTCATGCTCTTTGACCTTTCAAATTAGAAACTCCTTTTCTGTTTAAATTCAATGATTTAAGCAATAGTACCGTGCAAAACAGCATGCTGCGATAATTTTTCACTCTTTTTTCTAAACTGGACCTTTTATTCCCATCTCTGTGGCTGTTAGACTAATTTGATGGTTTCTTCTTAGAAAGGCAGACTAATTTAAAGTGACTGGCAGTTGTTCAGGGAAACTCCCTTTATAAAGCATAATTCATCTTGACATTTTTCCTGCTCATCAGAGATTTAACTTAATTTTAAGTGTGTCAATCTGTTTTCTAGTCATGGAAGTTGTAGGGCTTAACCACATTTAATCTGTTCCATTTCCTTTTGTAGTTATAAGAATGGGAACATTTATTTGATTGTATGGAAAAGTTCTGAATATGTTACCACATAAATTACAGCTGTTATGCTGTTCAGTGGATAAGTATTTGTAATTTTTTTTTATTTGTGTCTCTGGGTTCGGTTGGAGAAAGAGGGTGGTAGGGGCAGCATAAAACTGGCAACAGTTTAGGAAAAGGCAAAAGCAGATTTATGGTGAAGACTCAGTGACAGGACAGAGCGATTGAAGAACCAGTAAAGGGACAGAGTAAGCATAGAGAGGACTGGGGCAGGACCGAACAAGTGAAAAACCAGTGACAGGATGAAGCAGGTATCAAGACCAGGACTGGAATTGGAAACTGGGAGTTGAACCAAACAGGACTTAAAACAAGGAGCTCAATCAAACAGGACTGATGGGCAAGAGGGACGAAAGCACACAGGCATATTGATTGAGCTATTAATGGAATCTAAGCATCTTGGGCCAGCCAGCACCATCAGTTAGCACTCAAAACTGTAGTTTGTGTGCCAAAAATTCTACTCTATAGTGTTATGAGCCATAATGTAAGACATTGCCCCCAGATATTTATTTTGGTGGAAAACTGTGGCAGTGTTAAAATAACATCATTCTTTAGAGATGGTTTATACTTACTTGAATACAATGCACCACAGGTCTCAAGTTACTAGTAGCCAGCTCTGTAATACATGGGGGACAATTCACAAACATTTCTCAAAGAAAAAGCGAGTTGTAGAATCTGTGATGCCAACATATACAAAGATAGTTATACATCATTTTAAAGGACAAGGAAATGCAAGCAAATAAAATCCTATTTTTACTTTCTTTAATGAAAAAGAAATCTATCTCCATATATACTGTACTTAAATTTAAAAAATGTGTACTGTTTTTATAATAAACCTCACTGTATGCAGTGAATTTCTCCCTTCATTTACTGCTGTGGATAGGAATTGTCAGATGGTCCCTCAGGGAAACAATCATACTTATGAACAGCAGGGGGAACTCAAGCAGCTTTGTTTGTTTCCCTGTTTTGATCATTTATGACAATCCCTAAGCAGCCAAGACCACACTGAGCATGTGCACAGTCTTGGTCTTGCAAAGATGTATAACAAAGTTACAAGATGTTCACCCCCTGTGGCCAACTTTGAAAGCTTAAATCATTTGTATGATTAGGCTTGTGGTAAGTTTATGTTTATGTTTAGTATACAAAATACAGCATTTCTAGCCTTATTCTATTTTAGACTTTCCTTGTCCTTTTCAAAAATGGCAGTAGAAGCGGGAAAATGATGTCAAACTAATCTATAAATATTTTTACACTATAATTTTACATTTACAACATTTTACTTTAAGGACACATTGGCGAATTCTCCCCATTTGTTTACAGAGCTAATTACCATTGCTTGTAGACTGGTGGCATTTTGCATTCAAGTACTTGGAAGCTGTTACTGGTGAGTAGTGGCATTTTTATTACAGCCATTTTTATTACACACTGTGGCTTTCTTTATATTATATAACCTTGTTTTGCACTGATAGGGGCCTGACATTAGTGAAACCAAAAAGTATACAAACCTCTACCCAACAATGCAGGGTGATTATTCATTTCATTTATTCATACCTTGAATCCTGCACATGATAGAGATAAGCTATAAAATAAATTAAACACGTACCAGATATACAAGTATAGTAGAAACCAGCACAAAACACAACAAGCCATTCAAACATCTGAAATAAATATATAAAAGGTTATTAGTTAATGCAGCAGCCACAAGGAGCTTACTTGAGAAATCAAAGTAACACCTACTCACGCTAACCCTTAGCCTCTCTCATTAATTGTTCTTTTCTTCCTCTAAATGGCAATGCAAATGTGAACTAAAAATGCTGCTTGCGAGGTCACAATGACATGAAAATCTGCATAAAGAGAAGCTTGCAAGACATGGGTGTAAAAGAAATTAATGGTAAAAGTAACAAAGCAATGTATCTGTGCAGAGATATTAGATAAAACATGTTCATTAAATGCTTTTAAGTATATACAAAAAGTGATGTTGCTTTTGAAATGATTCCATAAAATCCGAATAAATTAGCACAAAAACAGTATTTATACAGAAATTTTACCAAGATTAACTTGTTAGTGTTCAATATCAATGCTACTTACATCTACAAACACTACACAGATACACATTCTTGCATAGTAAATGAAGAGGTAAAGAAAATGCAATTCAATGCTTTCAATTTCCAATTATAATTAGTCTATAATGTCCTATGATTAGGGAATCAACAATCTCTGATTATCTACAATTGAACCCCCACTTGGGTGAATAAAGTGCAAGTGCTTATGGTCCAATAGCCCAATAACTAAAGTGCAGTCTGTATATAATTATTTATAAATAAATTATATATATAATGATTTTATAATTAAATGAATTATTCTAAGACATGGACTGATATTATTGGCACTGCACTTTAGTTTATAGTATATACTATTTATACTATAGTTTTTAGTATATAAATTAATTACATATAATTATTCATAAATTAATTACATATGATTAATTATTAGTAATTATTCTAAGAAATGGATTGACAATTTTGCCTGGTGACATTTTTGTGTAAATGCATTAAAGTCAATTGGCTTTTTTAAAAGGCAACTTTTTTCTCCATGACGATTTCGCAGCAATAGTTTCCATGGCAATTTTTTGTCACAGTTTTGCAAAAAATGTATCGATTTTGCCACAAATCCATGCCTGACAAATAAATTTGCTCATCACTACCTATGATTCAAATATTCAGGTATGCAGATACACTATATGGTGAAATAGGAGGGAAAAAACTTGACTAACCTGCACAGAGCCCTGACCTTAACCCAACTTAACACTGTGAATTAAAATACCAATGCAAGCTGGACCAGATCACACAGCATTAGTGAGCGTCATGTATGATAACAAGAAATTTAATTAACAATGATCCAGCATCTAATGGAAAGCCTTCCCAGTAGAGAGGAATATCAATGACATTCTTGGTTCTGGTGTGAAATTGTTAAGGAAAGTGTCCTCATGTGTTTGACTGTCTAGTGTATGTGATACCTGGTAGCAGCAAAATATTAATATAGTAATATATATTGGAATCCACCCTTCCCCAAAAACATGTTTATGATCAGACATGGGAGATAGCAGTGGGAGAGCCTTGAAATTGATTGTCCAGTCTGTGAGCCTGCTGTTGATAAATTAATAATAATCTAATTTTCTATTACTAGGGGATACATTCCCAAGGTGACACTTTGAGTCTTAAGGCCACATTGAAATTCCTTCAGTGCAATGGTTAGGATTTACTTTACTCTATTCTACCTTACTCTACCTTATATCTGATTCCGCATTTGCCATCTCTGAAGATTAATGAAGACTTTTCTTTTAAGAGGAATTTAGTGCTACACTTAGGAGAAAGAAGAGACATACAGTAATTAATTTCTCCGTTGTTATCAATATGATAAATTTTGTGAGAGTAACAATAGTCCACTTCTAATGAATCATTTTGTCTTATGTCTTCTCCTTATAGAAACAAAGATTATCTGTTGGGAGAAAATATAGAAATTTATCTTGCTCTAGCAGTGAGGAGGTCCATGGAAAAATAAAATTATTTCTATTATTCTACATTTATTTCTTTAATTATTTATGTATATATTATATCAGAGTGCCAGCACGACTTGTAGCATAGGAGTAAATAAGATTTCAAAGGTGTGCTTCCAGGAGTGTATGAGAAGTGATTCTGGAGAAAGTAGTTTGGAGCCCATGGGTGGGGGGCTCAAGTCCAATAACTGCACCTGGGCACATGGCATCCTAATTCCACCACTGGCCAAATAATGTATTCAATAATATATAATAAGATGGAGATGGTTTTCCAGCACACAGGATGCCTTTAAAAATAATGTAAAAAATTAGATGTTAATACCATACTTTGGCCAAAATATGTAAGCTCATGTACCAAATAAGGGTCCTTCATTATACACTGCCTATTAGCATGTAATGTATGTAATGCATTTAAAATCAAGTCCCCCCAACAAACAGTTTGACTGAGTAGTAACGCCATGTTACAATTACCCTGAATGCATAAGCTCTAGTGAGCAAACAGGGAGCTTTTAAGCCACAGTCAATTAACATACAACTCTAAATAGTTCCTTGTTCTAAAGGATGAATGGAGGCTAAAAGCAATATTTGGATACAGTTTGTACAGAATGAGTACTGGTGGCTTTCTTCTGTGTTTCATGTACTGTACATGCCTGACATCTAAAATGTCACACCTTTTCCTGCCTACCTTGAATTTAATACAATTGTCAATTTGGTACTCAGTAAATGGCATTTATTGATCATGTAATTAAAGCAGTCATTACACCTAGTACAAACATTGCAGCTTTTATTTTTTAACTCTGAAAAATAAAAAATAAAAATATATATATATACACATATATATTAATTTTCCAAGAAAAGAGTGTGCATGCATTTGTGTGTGGTTGAATGATTGGCCTTTCTGCACCAAATATACCCCCAACTTTTCCTACATGCTGCACTGCAGGAACCTGGGTAGTTACCACTGCTTGACTCCCCCGAAACGGCAGCGCCGGCGAGACCACTTTTAGACAGTATCTCCTGTGCGGGATTTAAGGGAATACAAAATTCAAATAATGAGCCGCTTGGCTCCTGGCCTTAATATGCATATTTATCAGTGTCAACAACATTGGCAGATTGCCACACAAAGCCCATTCTGTCATTCAAATAATGAATAGAGCAGGCTTGTTCAGCCGAATCTATTTAAGCCGTTTTCATTTTTTTTCTTCTGCCTGTCTGTTGAAGAAAGTTAATGTAAAAGATGCTGATACCAATTTCACATTTCTCATATGATGGAAAAATCCATTATCTACAGAAGAATAGTGAAGACAATGTTTGATCAAGGAGTGAGGGAGAGATTGGAAGATAGGGGGAAAATGCTGGACGTATTAGTAAAGACGTATTTCTTCAGCAATGCATGATCGGCTATAGCTTTAGCATGCACAGATTGGGAAAAGCCTAAAATATTTATGCGAGAAGACAGCTACTGTAAATGGGCAACTACTAGTGCAGAGGGCATTGCAACAGACAAAAATAATATACAGTAAAGGCTTCTCTGTAAACCAACTGTACAACAGGGATATACATGGATATACAAGAAAGTTGAGATTAAATTAATGAAAGTAATTGTATCACCATTTTGCACAGATTCGTTGAAATGCATATTAATTCAACTAATTCAACTAACATGTCCGCTAAATTTGCCAGTACAGTTAATTAAACTGATCAGGTGTTTGCTGTCATTTTCTCATTAAAATAAAATGATCAAGACTTATTGCTGATCGAAGTATTTAGTAGCTGTAAAAAGTCAACTAAACTTGCTTGCTTGAGTGATCAGTAAATTGTTTCATTGCTCAAGTTAAAATATTGTATTAAATAGTTTATGAGCACTTTCTTCAGTTCAACAGGGTGGCCCATGTATTTAAGGCCAAATTTGAGTAGAGTTTGGACACTAATGTTGGGCATTCAAGCTTGACTGGCATCAACATTCCAATTCATTCCTCATGGATTCAGATGGGTTAATGTCAGGGCTCTGTGCAGCCCAATCAAGTTATTCTACTCCAAATCAGTTCTGTATGGACCATAATATATGTAGGGGCTCATTATTTTGGTGAACCTGGAAAGTGCCTTACCCAAATTTTGTCATTGTATAATGTAATGGTATCTGTGGAGGCAATGATGAATGTGGCTGATACAACCATTTCCAGGTAATGTTTCCAAAGTGCTACTTTTTTATTTATTTGAGAATGGGTATGAGCAACAGAGGTTGTCCAAGCTGGTCGAGAACCCTAGGCAATCCTATGGGCCAACTCTCTGCCCCAACCTTGTGATCATGTGCACACATGCCCAACCTTCCCCCATCGTATGCATATATCAGTGAGCACACATACTGACATTCCAGCATGCGGAATTAAACCAGCAAGTGGTGAGGGCACACAGGCTTTGAACAGTAGACTGCAGAAGATGTGTGTGCCTGGCACGCCCTGCCACTGCACCCCAGGCATGTGCCTCTTCTGCCTACCCCTAGTTCCAGCCCACCACTTTGATCAAGTTTACTTTGGGCGATTCCGGAAATTGCTGCGCTGCGTGTGTATTAGCACTTGCGCTTTTTGATTTTAACAGGTGGCGGACAGGGAGAAGGCAGTTCAGGGAGATTGTAGCCAGCGATTAATCGCCAGGCGACAGAATCTCCCTGAATCTCCCTGAATCTCCCTGTCTGCCCCAGCCCTAATACCATCTATATAAATAAGCTTCAACTTCTATAAAAAGTTTTAGCTGTGAAGGCCTATTGAGCAGTATGAATTTGCATTTCAAATACTGTATTTAGATCATTCATTTAAAAACTTTTAGAATGGGAAAACATTCCTTGTAGAAACCAAGGGACACATTTACTAAGGGTAAAAGTGAAAATTTGAATTTTAAAAAATTTAAATTTCGAGGTAATGTTTGGCTACTTCAACTATTGAATAGCTCATAATTCGATTTGAATTGAAAAAATAAAAAAATTAAAATTTTCGAATTGTGAAGTACTGTCTCTTTAAAAAATTCAAATTTGACACTTTGCTGACTTAAAGCAGCAAATTTTTTTTAGCCCATGGGGGACCTCCTAGAACCTTTACAGAGATTTTTCAAAGTATTGGAAAATTGAAGGATTCAAACGATTTATATTCGATCGAAAACAGACCTATTCGAACCAATTTTGATCAAAAATAGCCTTAAAAAATTTGATGGTCGAATTTCTAATTATTTTAAATTATGAATTTGACGCCCTTTGTTAATATATACCTATAGGTTGGAATAGAGATATTTGTTAATTTGACCCAATGTAGGGGGAATTGAACTGTAACCATTAAAGGTTCCAAACACTTCTTTATCTCTGCAGTCTTTTCCACTCCTCCTTCTGTAAAGTACCTTACTTAGCAAATGGAAAGGGAACTCTAAATAATCTAGCTCCATTAATAATACATGATGTTTTTGTGGAACAGTAATAACATGCCCTTCAAGTGTCCTTAACTAAAATGTATCCTCAAATGATTTCAAAGGGGATTAGCAATAAAGATATTTTCAACATAATCAAAAATACACAGCATATACTCTAATGATGAGCCCAAACATAGGAATATCTCTAAGGAAACATATTTGCTAAGTAGACGTAGTAAATATCCTATAAAAAATAATAGCATATTTAGATTTCAATGCTTTTCACATAGCTTTCTATAAATCAAAAGTGAGGAATGAGGTCACAGATTATCAAAAAGCTCTGCATAATTCTGATTCATCGAAAACTATTAGCTTCCTAGAGAAAGAATATGAGGGCAAGTCTCATCAAACAATTTCCACATAATTGCAGCCACAGGTGCTTTAAAAATGCATGGAATTGTGGGTCAAAATTGATACCGTTGGGATTTTTGTTTGTACAAATAAAAACTGACTGAGCATAGCAATTACACTAAAACCAAGACATGGCTACAAATAAAATAATAAGGATAAAATATAAATTTTCACAGTTTGGGGGCAGATTTATACATTTTTGAGAAAATACTAAATTTGAAATCAAATTCGAATTTGAATCTTCGAATATGCAAATTAGGCAAATTTGACCATCAAATATTCGAATTCAAATGATTTGAATATTCAAATAAAATTTAATTTGAATATCGAAAATTCGATGGTCGAATACTTCCCCTTTAAATTTTTATTCAACCACCTACTTCGCCAGATTAAAGCTACCGAACTGGGGATCCTTCGCTGAGATCGAATGTAAAAAAATTTCTATATTCGAATTGCAATAAAATCCTTCACATTCGATAGTCGAATTCCAAGGATTTTACTTCCCAACTATTGCACTCTAGTGATGGGCGAATCTACCCAGTTTTGCTTCACCGAAAAAAGAAAAAAAAAGATATAATGTGTCCTTGTTGGAAGCAGAGCCAGCCTATGGGTTAATTTAATGTTTACATGATTTTCTTGTAGATTTACAGTATGAAGATCCAAATTACGGAAAGATCTGTTATCTGAAAAGCCCCAAGTCCTGAGATAAAATTTCTCATAATTCTGTTGACTCTAAATGCCAGTCCCATTCCCCCTGCATCTCAGTTATAAAGATTTAATATACTGTAACATAGATAATAATGTTTTGATTAATCAAGTGTTTCAACAACCTTTAAAGTGGACAAGAATATTTGTAGTGTTTTTATATACCTTATATTTCTTTGTAATATTATTTTTGCAACTGACCTTAGACAACCACAAAACCCATGTAACATAATAATGATGGACATTATAATTGAAAAGTAATTTGTTTGGTTGTTCTTCCAGTGTTGAGAGGAGAAATGTTCTATGACATGAAAACAGTAATCCAGTATTATGTAGTGTTCTCAGTTTGTAAAGTTCTGAGAGTAATAAAGGTTCCTTTTGATAATACTGATAGGGATGGCGCGAACTGTTCGCCGGCGAACTTGTTCGCGCGAACATCCGGTGTTC
>CM044434.1:149458884-149469121 GCA_024363595.1 Xenopus borealis
CAACTTTATTTTATTTATTAAAGGTTTCCTGGGCTTGTGTAGTGTAATGTAGTTGCTGTAGCATACAGTATATGTCCGTTATACTTTAACGTGACCCGTATGCAAATTAGGCATCGCTAGCATAACGTTGCTTTGCTTTACAAATTAATGGTATCGCAACTTTGCTACCTTACGCTTCCCTCAGCGTAACTTTTGCATTTTAGTGAATAAGCGGCACCCTGGCGAAACTACACCTGGCGAAGTGCAGTGAAGTCGGCGCTAGCGAATCTCTGAACCTTAATAAATTAGCCCCATTATGTTTATAAACAAGGTTTCAAAGAAATTAATTTCTCCGAATATTTTTTCTTTTTGGCCAGTGATGACCAGTTGCTTGTTCATACTGTCACTATCAATGGGCCACAAAGGAGTATGAGGAGCCAATGGGTGTTTGGTTTCTAAGACCAAGAAGAAAGCAAAGATGCACAGGCAGGCATTTGGCAAAGAGAAAAATACTTTTTTGAAGGATTAGGTGCTGAGATTAGCAGGAGAACCAACTATGGTTATAGTGGCCTACTGTAACTAGACGACAATGTTATTTGTTTTCACACTGATGCACTGCACCTTGATGTCCACCCTGTAAGCCCTGCTATTTAGTGGGACCTCGCTGACTGAAGGAGCCCCTTAGAGTGCTTGGATTTATTCAGAGCTTTTTGCATAATGCATCTCATACCTGCAGCTACTTAAAGGAGAAGGAAAGGTATATTTATTTGGTGTGCCAAAAGTTAGGCACTCCCAAATAATTATGCATACTCACCTCACACTTCGTGCCAGTGATCCTATCAGGAGAAAACGGCACCAGTCTGGAGGTTCTTCCAGTGAACACTACAGAGCGGCTTCCTTCCTTTCTACAAATTGATTGAGAAATTGATTTTTTTGTTGTTCCAAATCCTACTGAAAAAGGAAAAATGCAACTTTAAAGAACAACTTTAATTAAAATTTGACAGATTATTCTATGAGCTCAGCCAATCATGTTAACAATAGCATGACATATTGCATCTACAGTATAATAGGTTCCAGATCAATTTACCCAGAATCACAGATACTTGAGGCTCCATATAAAACAGAGGAGGAAACTTTAATTCGATGCACCAAGCATGGAATACATCTGCATTCCACTGTGTCTGGATAATTGTTTAATTTTGCTTTTAGTACAATTACATAAACATTATTATCATATTATAATTTCTACTCAATTCATTGATCATTTATTATTACACATAATTAAGGTATCATGTTAATACCATGTCATACCAAATAGTATAACAAACTCTTCATCAAACGTTTCCTTTATCTCCTAAAAACTGCTGTCAACCACTAATGCGCTGACGTTCTCCTTCAAAAAGTTAGCCCTGGATTTGTATTGCTGTAATCTTAAGAATCAAAACCTGAGTCCTATTCAAGGAATCCATAAGAAGTTACATTAAAGACATGCATGCGTTCTGTTTACCCTTTTTTTTTCTTTACTCACATAATTATTACTTAACTTCTACATGATAGACAGGAAAGATATTTAACTGCCACCAGTTTGCAGTTTTAGATCAAAGCACCTTTCAACTTTGTCATTTAGTTAATATGCGCTTAAATTTTCCTGCTTTCATTATTTGCTTTCTGTTGGACAGAACCAAAAGCTAAACTGATTTGGGAAAATTATGTTCTACCACATCATTAGACAAAGGTACCATAATACTGTCTATACTGTTTAAAATAGCACAACAATTTTGCTGGGTCCATGTCCTACGAAGTCACATTGCCTGCTCCATCTAAGCCTTTAATCCACAAGTACTTTTTTTTATTCTTCCGAGTTTATAGGGTTTATAATTTTATACATTTAGTAGGATTTTTTAAATCCCAAATGTACAACTTTCAGTTTCTGACACTGCATTAAATCAGACACAGGAGGCAAATTTAGCAAAATACATTTTTCTAAACTCAATCTAGTAAAAATAATTTAAAAGTATTTTTCCTGATTGTCATTTATCAAATATGTCAAACTAGGTAAAGCAAAAATTGCAGTGTTCCAATAATTCTAACTTCATATATATATATATACATATATATTCACATTTTCAAAAAGATTAGAATTTTCGAACATTTTTGAAGGCCACTTCGACCAATCGAATGATTCGAATAATTCAAATAAAATTCTATTCGAATATTCGGCAGTCGAATTATTTGCCCTTTAAGTTTTTATTTGACTGCGTAGTTCGCCAGATTAAACCTACCGAATTGCTATTAGACCCTATGAGAAGGTCCCATAGGGTTTTTTTTGTTACTTTTTTAGATTGAATAAAAAAATTCGAATCGATGGTCGAATCTATCACATTTTGCTTCGGCGAAGCAAAATAATTGGCGAAAAATTAGCGAAACGAGTCGTAGCGCGTTTTTGACGTTTCGAATTTTCAGCAGGCGAATTTTCGCTGGCGGTTCACGAATTTATTCGCTGGCGGCAAATCGCGCAAGTTCGCCGCAAATTTGCCCATCACTACAAGGCAATAAACATTCAGAAGAAAGTAGAATATCTGAACAATAAAATATATTTCCATGAATGTCAGGTATCAATTTATACTGATACATTCTGCAGGGTAGGTTTGTAGCACTAAGATGTAATAATAATAAATTATTAATTATTATTTATTAATTATTATTGTTTTATTATTATTACACAAATGAATGTGTAATACTGTACAATGTGTTGATGCTAAAACTGTCAGCAGACAAGTGGGGAAAATAATATGGAAGGCAAAGCTAAGACTTTGCTAGCACAAATATTCCACTGGAACCTGACTGTACAGAAGTGTCAAATACAGCACAGGGAAAAGCATTCAGTCTAATTCTTACATTTCTTAAGCACGGCAGGAACAGCATAGACATGGGGAAGCTGATAACAAATGAACCAGGCAGATTTTAAATGGACCATAAACAATAAGATAACACATTGCATATATGGACCATTCAGTGCCAGCTAAGGTTTGTATTTCAGTACACTTGACATTGAAAGGTCCAAATAGTTGAACCCCCTCCCCATTTAAATTTGTTATGCTGGACACTCAGGACACAAGTGTGTTTTCTGAATTTTCTATGTAATAAGAGCCTCTAACAGTTAGGGGCACATTTCCTAAGGGTCAAAGTGAATATTCAAATAATGTGGATGCTATTTATATTTCAGTTAACCCAATATACATTGAGTATCACAATCTAAATGGGAAGCACTAGTGTGTAACATATGGACACTAAGGGGCCAATTTACAAATTTCACGTGAAATGATCAAATTTTTCGTGAAACTGTAAAGTAAAATTTGGCCTCTTCGATCATCCAATATCGAATAGATCGAATGATCGTATATTCGATCATTTGATCATTCGATCATTCGATGATCGAAAAACAAAGTTATTCGACTGCCTACTTCACCAGATTGAACCTACCGAATTGCAATGGAAGCCCATGGGAAGCTCCCCATAGGCTTCTGAGACACAGTCCTGCTCGAATACCATTTGTACGATCGGAGTGTTCGATCGTTCGAATCGTACGAATTTTTCAGACTCTCGAAGAAAATTTCACAATTTTTTCGTGAAATCGAACGATCGGTATCCGATCGTACGAATTCATCGAGAAATCGGATATCGAGCAAAATGATAGCCCAAAACAATGCAATAAGCATTTGATGGTCGAATAATTATCGAATTGCGAATTTGGTCGAGCTAATTTCCTGGGAGTAAAAGTAAATTTGCCCCTTATTATGTATGTTTTTAAATGTCAATACAATGTCTCCACAGTGGTTATAAGGCACTAAACAATGTAGAAAGGGTTAGTTTGGTACTAGTAATATGCTAAATATTTCCCTTTTAACTATTCCGTGAGCGCAAGTAAATCACATATCGGATATTTTTTGATAAGTCACAAATGTTTTAATAATATGTACTGTAGCACATGACACTTTAACTTAATCTTTAACATGTGTTTTAATCTGTGATTAAACTGATTAATTAAAACATACCTGACTAGTGATGAGTGAATCTCCCCCGTTTCGCTTCGCCGAAAAATTAGCGAATTCCCAGCGAAATTCGCGAATTGGTGAAAAAATTCGCGAAACGAAACGACTCGCGTTGCGTCGTTTTCGTCGTGCCGTTTTCGTTGCGTCGCGTCAAAAACGACGTGCGACTCGGTTTTTTTTGGCTATTTTTTTGGGCGAATTTTCGCTGGCGTTTCGCGAAATGTATTTAACTGCGGGAATTCACCGCAAATTCGTCTCTGGCGCCCATCAGTATACCTGACACTTGAACGATTTTATGGATTTTTACAAAGAGTTGTTTCCTGATTCACCGAATATTCAAGGATTATATGGTTTTATTAATGAAATGAGGTTGATATACACATGACTAATTGGTTGTTTAATTGGTTTTTTGTGGGGGTTTTTGATTATCCGGTGTTACATCTTAGTCCACGTCAGCAATGACATAGGAGGTTGACGCCATACAAGGTATTTAACATGGTGGATGTAATATTTATTTGTACTTTGAGAAAGGCTGCAGCAGCAGCCGAAACGTTGGTTGAATGTCCAATAAAAATGTACGTAAGTCCTGAGTTGTGTGGTTTTATGCAGTTTCATGTTTAGAGTTTTGAAAACCTGCACCCAGGCATCTCTAACAAAGAATCTTTCGTGAGTGCCGATTTTTCATATTGTGTATGTGGGGTAAGCCTCAGAAAAGACCTTTTAGCTTTGCTCATATGTTAATACTTTTTGAAACACTGACAGTTCAGTTAATGATCGTTGCTAGTAATAAAAGATGTAGCAATCGAGATTAGCATCTGTTACATAGTAGTGGTTTTTATTTTTTATGTAGCTGTTTGAATGAAATAGTGGTTGTGATGAATAGAAACACTTTTTATTTTGTATTTTCTATTTGTAAATATGTGCTTTTATGTGTGAAGTTTAACCTATTGACGCACTTTGATGATGTTGATGATACGTCAGCTGATTAAACTTTTCTCGCCATCTAAAGTACTTAATGCATTCACATTGTGCCTGTCTGTACTTTGAGAAAGGCCTCGGAGGAGGCCGAAAAGTTAGTCTTCCATGTAAATAAATACATTTTATTTTGTTTAAGACCTGAGAGTGCGGACCTTACTCCTTGGATAGAAATTCTAATTTTGGACACTGCACCCAGACACATTTACATTCAGTATTGTGAATGCCGACTCTTCTATGGAAGGATATATATATATATATATATATATATATATATAAATTGAGATAGGCGAGCACTCTCAGGTCTTAACCATGTAGCTTAGATTAGTATTTTACCTAGCTGTAAAAGAGTAGCGTTTTTATTCTATAGTTGCCAGCTTGCTAAAAGATGTAAGTTTTGACAGTGTGCTTATAAAGAAGGATTTAATAGTTTTGTATTATTTAACATATTCAGCACACCATGTAGCCTCTAGTTTCGACCTCTTTTTTGATTCACTGTGGCACATAGCTGTATTACATGTAGGTATACTTTGTGCAAGCATGTACATCACTGCTGTTTATTATACTTTCTTTTTATTTTATTGCAGTTTTTTTACTTAACCTTAACACTGTGGATTCCTGATCCCACCTCCCCTCACCTTTGTTGTCCCACCCTGAGGTGTTTAAAGGTTTGGTTATGTTCCCTCTGTTTTCACTTTGAGAAAGGCTATATATAGGTTTAGCTGAAACGTCAGTTTTTTGTTCCTAATAAATTTCACCTTTTGAGAGTGCTCGCCTATCTTAACTTATATCTACTCTCTTTGCTGGAAGCTCGGCAAGGTTTCAGCCGAATCCTTGTGCCTGGCCGAACCAAATCCGAATCCAAAAAATCATGTGACTTTTCTTCACAAAACAAGGAAGCTTTTACCCTCCCCCTTGCTTATTTGCATATGCAAATTAGGGTTCGGATTCGGTTCGGTATTCAGCCGAATCCTTCTCAATGGATTCGGGGGTTCGGCCGAATCCAAAATAGTGGATTCGGTGCATCCCTAATATATATAATATATACTGTATATATATATACACATATGCTGGCATCACATCCATGCTTGCAGCCTGAGCAGTCCAAGTTTAGTTGTGGTTTCAAAAAGTATTAAACCCCATCCTATAAATAAAATATATATCCTGAAAGAATTTATTATTTTTATATGAGCTTGCACAGCCATGAATAATTTTTTACCAGTGCATTATCATTCTACTGCTTATCACTGACATGTTGGACAGGTTCTAGGAGACATTTCCAATATTGTCTTTCCTGGTCATTAGCAATGGAATGTTTCCACATAAGCTCTCTATAACGTACCATGTGGTTTGGATTGTTAGATATCAAGTATGAGAAGAGACATTCAGGATGCATCAGATCATTTCTGTAGTCAAATTTGTTTATATAATGTTGTTTCTAAACACTGCAAAAGGAATACACATTGAAGAAAGAAAGAAAGAAAGAAAGATAGAAAGGGGAGCCAGAAAAGGAGGACTAAAGGAAGGAAAGAAGCAAGGAAAAGGAAAGAAAGGGAAGAAAGGAAGGGAAAGCAAAAGAAATGGCAGGAAGGAAGGAAGGAAAGAAGGAAGGAAGAGGAAAGGGAAGCAGGAAAGGTGGAAGGAAGAAAGGTAACAAAGGAAGGAAGGAAATAAAGGGAACAAAGGAAGGAAGGAATGAAGGGAATGAAAGGAAGGAAGGAAAGAAGGAAGGAAGGAAGGAAAGAAGGAAGGAAGGAAGGAAGGAAGGAAGGGAAAAAGGAAGGAAGGAAGGGAAAAAAGGAAGGAAGGAAGGGAAAAAAGGAAGGAAAGAAGGAAGGAAGGAAAGAAGGAAGGAAGGGAATGAAGGAAAAGAAAAAATGAAGGAAAAGAAAAGGAACAAAGGAAAAGAAAAAGAAGGAAAGCAAAGGAAATGAAGGAAAAGAAAAAAGAAGGAAGGCAAAGAAAAGGAAAGGAAGGAAGGGAAGGAAAAAGGAAAGGAATGAATGAAAGGGAAAGGAAGGAAAATTTCTATATAAATGGATATCTGATTCAGTATACTTCCTATGGTTTTTCACATAATATGTATCTATTATTGTTTGCTGGTTGACTGGAAGTTGACTACTGCTTGGGCTGGTTCAGATTGAAATTTGGCAAACCATTGTATGTTCAGATTGGGTGTGGGTCAGATCCACTGCTCCCACAGAAGCACACCATACAGAGCAAAATTGCGTGGACATGGGTTGGGTTTTTCCTTACCAGCACATTACAAATATCCAGTGTTTCAAAATAGTGGCCATACAGGAATTTGACCTGTGCTTAGGAGGTAGAAGAAGGTATTTTGGGGAAATATAGTGTTTATGTCTCAGTGATCCACAAGCTTTGAATGCGTGTAAAAATAATAAATTCGTTTTTTGGATCTCTAATTCATTTGCTGGCAAATGGAGTGAATAATTAAGGCTGGTTTCTTCTACTAGGCAGAAGTCTACAGTATATACTGTATGATCCCCAACCAGTAGCTCGCGAGCAACATGTTGCTCTCCAACCCCTTGGATGTTGCTCCCAGTGGCCTGAAAGCCGGTGCTTATTTTTGAATTACTGGCTTAGAGGCAAGTTTTGGTTGCATAAAAAACAGATGTCCTGCCAAACATTCTCTCCTGTAGGCTGCCAGTCTCCAACTCTTTTTTAAATTGAAATTTGGCTCACGAGCAAAAAAGGTTGTGGGCCCCTGGTCTAGTGTATGTGTTGGTATTTTAAATCCACTAACCAGTGAAACTTAGAAAACCTGCTTCATTATATTCATTCAAATTCAGGCAGTTAAATCAGTTTGTATTGATTCTTTGGAATTTGGACAGTGCAATGCAGGTAGTCTAATTAAAAACAACATAAGACACTGAAGACACTGTATTTGTAAAAAAGATATGGACTATTATGGCAACAACCAGCTGAGACCTTCTCCTGCTGACAACCCTCCAGGGGTCTTCTCCAACAATATCACACCTATTGAAAGATAGGAAGAACTGAGAACACAATAACCACTTTCAGATGCTATATCACATCCCAAAGCAGAGTGGAAAAAGGTTTTGCTTTACAAGCCTTCCTAGACATCAACTGAAAAGGTTGGTTTGTTTGCATTTCTAAATTTCTCTGTCTGGCAGAAGTTGTCTTCAAAGTTATTTCCCTATACACTTTCTGACATTGTGTAATACTTGTACAGCTAACTCCTTCCCTACCACATACATGTATGTAAAACTTATTTCACTACGGTATTCTTCTTTGTCCTGTTAGCTTTGTTTCCAATATGTGTCGCTTATATTTAGAACAAACTCAATTGGCAATTCATATCTGGGCGAATGTAACTTAATTCTGGTGTCAGAACAGTTCATATGTAAATGTAATGTAAATTTATGCACCTAGTCCTCAATAACTAGTAAAGTCACATATTTTGCAAATCAGAGGTACAAAGGGGTTTAGTAAAGATAGCAGATGAATGTGATAGCCATGTAGCTATGTAAAAAGGATAAATAATTCTATGGCGTGCAGGTCATCATGCCACGTTTCACATTATTTTTTTTATTTTATTTTTTAAATTCAACCATATAGTATATAGACAAATACAAGAGGTCCTCTGCACTCAACCCATTATCAATATATTTTTGAGACATGTTGTGCATACAGCTACTAAAAAATGCCTTTAAACAAAACAGGGATTGTTTGTCCATATATTGCAATATATCTAAGCTGGCCAACTACGTCAAAGTCATCCCATATCTGGCCAGTCCTACTCTCAAATTGCATCTGATTCATTAAGAATTCTATTACTTCATTATACATTTTACAAAGGGACTAAGTTTTACCTGCAGCTTACTTGCTGTTTTCAAGGTAAAACTCCCAAATGTGGTTGCCCTTTTATTTATAAACCAGTGGGATCACTGGGAAGGGCGGGAGCAACAACATGGAGCTGACCACTGCTCCTATATAAATTATAACAAACAAGGGAAAGTTGTGCCCACCACTAATTTTTAAAAACCATTAGGTGGGGGTGCAATGAGGCTGTGACCACAAAATACATATAGACAAATACAAGAGGTCCTCTGCACTCAACCCATTATCAATATATTGAAGACATACCACTACTAAAAAATGCCTCACCCTTTAAACAAAACAGGGCATTTTTTAGTAGCCGTATGTAGTGATGGGCGAAACGGGCGCATTTCGCTTCGCCGAAAAATTTGCGAATTTCCAGAGAAATTCGCGAATTTTTCGCCGATTCGCGAAACGAGTCGCGCGTCGTTTTTGACGCGCGTCGCGTCGTTTTTGACGCGCGTCGCGTTGTTTTTGACGCGCGTCACGTCGTTTTCGACGCGTCGCGCGGCGAATTTTTTTTTTCGAATTTTTTTCCCAGTTTCGCGAATTTATTCGCCAGCGGCGAATCGCGGGAATCTGCCGCGAATTCGCCCCTGGCGAATAAATTCGCCCATCACTAGCCGTATGCACAAAATGTCTCAATGTCTTAAATATATTGACAATTTACATATAATATAGTAATGGTCAATGCTAAACCTTTTAACATTTCCAGGGTTGGAATGGGCCACATAGCCCCCTCCAACCCAGGTCCACTCCTTCTGCTGGCAACTGTGGGTCCCGATCATGGCGTTCCCCATCCCAGCAATTATGTCTTCAAGGAGTAAAAGTACAGACTGTTGTGTGTGGTGTGGGAGTTGGTAGAGCTGTTGTGCCCTGGACACCCCAGTCTGACACTGAACATCTCCAAAAATGTATAATCTTTTCTGCTGATGATGATACATGGAAACAGTCAAAACATCTTTTTCAGTAGAAATGTTGCCATACGTTTTCCTTTTTTCCCCTTAGTGAACAGTACATATTTCTGGGGTCAAGCCATGGCAGGAAATAGAGAACTGTCAGAGTCATTTAGAATTACAGATATAGTGGAGCATATACAATGTGAACTTTGAAGGTCATGTTTGCATCTCTGTCCCCAATGAACTTATCTCATAGCTGTAGGCAAAATTACAGCTTTCAGATTTAACATTATTTTTGCAGCCAGTTCTTTTTTAGCATTCTAAAAGAAGTAAATACGTAAATATTTCACTGCAAAAAATATTCTGAGGAATTTACCAGAGATATAGGCTTTCTCATTGCAAGAGACAAAATATATTTTTCTATTCATTTGAATTATAAGAGATGAGGTTCTATCATGTTGGAGCAGCTTT
>CM044434.1:149542890-149554138 GCA_024363595.1 Xenopus borealis
TTTTTTTTAAATGCATGTTTTATGAATTTATGTTCACAAACGAATCTTTTGGCACAACCAATACTCATTGTATTTGACAGATGGCCATTCCAGATTCTGACATGTGCTGCTCTGGTGATGACCCTGAGAAACTGTTGACGGACTCTAAGGATTCTGGTACAATAAAAAGACTCATGTCTTTTTGGGGGTGATCACAGAATGAGTCAGTAGGTTGCACCAGGAATACTGTGTTCTAGCATAGGTACTAAGCTGCAGGGAAGTGCAGATCTTTGCTTTTGAACCTGGAGTAGTCTCATCAAAATTAACTGCAGATCAGTTGCTATAAATAACTGCACTGCTGCAATTTCAGACCTATGTTAGCATTTGAAGGGGTTGTTCACCTTTAAATGAACTTTTAGTATGACGTAGAGAGTGATGCACTGAGACAATTTGCAATGGGTCTTCATTTCTTAATCATTTACGGCTCTCCATTTCAGTATTTCAGCTGCTATCTGGTTGCTAGCCTGCAATTTACCCTAAAAAGCAAAGAAATGAAAGAGAGACAGGGATATCAATAGGAGAAGGCTGAAGAGATGGGTAAATAACAAAACAAAAAAACAGTTAAATTGTAGCCTCTCCCCCCATTTGAAAGCTCGAAAAAGGCAGAAGTGGAAGGCAAATAATATAAAAACTTGAAAAAAAAAATACAGACCAATTGAAAAAGTAATAAGAATGGTTTTGGCACTTTGTAATCAGGTTTCAGGTGCACATTTGGCAGTGCTGTAGACACCCCCCTGTACCCCAGTTGTCATTTAGGGAGCACTGGTGGATGTAAGCGGCACATCCAGCGACTCTGTATCTACCACCTGTCCTGTATCACACACTTTTGCAACCCTTAGGGTTTTTTTTATCAAAGTCCAAAATGTTTCGGTATTTATTATACCCCAAGAATAGTAAATGTCAGAATCCCAAAATCCAGCAACTCAGACCTGCTGAGGTTGTATATAATTCATTGGGAGAAGTCTCAAACATATCCTGATCTGCGCTGGGTTTCATGCAAATATCAGAAGATTTTGTGGTTTTCAGGAAATAATCAATAAAAAAAAACCCCAGGGTTTTCAAGGTGGAAAATCCAAAACATTCATACGATTCAAATTTTCAGATGAGTTTTTCGAGGTTTTTTTTCCCCGAACTGGAATTTTTTGGTAAAATAAATTGATAAATTATGGGAAATAACCTGTGAGGATTTGGTCGCAGTATATTTCAGAAAATAATGAGATAAATTTAGATTTTGATAAATAACCCCCGTAGTGTTCTTGCACTTTGGTCTGCGTTTATTACAGTGAACGAAACCTTCGATGAACAGTAACACCAAAAAATGAAAGTGTTTTAAAGTAAAGATAATATAATTTAGTGTTGCCCTGCGCTGTTAAACCTGATCTGTTTGCTTCAGAAACACTACTATAGTTCATATAAACAAACTGCTGAGTAGCAATGGCGGAAATTGAAAAACGGCTATATGGCACAGGATAAGTAATGGATAACAGATAACATTATGCTCTACAGATTTTATCTGCTGTGTAACTTGAGCCTTTTCTCCTTTGAATGGCTGCCTCCATGGCTACACAGCAGCTTGTTTATATAAACTATAGTAGTGTTTCTGAAGCAACCACTGCAGTTTTACCAGTGCAGGGCAATACTGAATTATATTTTTATTACTTTAAAACTATTTCATTTTTTGATGTTACTGGTCCTTTAAGTCTTTTAGTCTATTCCATTACAAGGGATCCCCTGCATTTTAGGGGTTGTATACATGGAAATTAAAAGGGTAAGTTCATCTTTATAGAATTTTTTAGTATGTTACAGAAAGACATAAAAAAACATTTGCCTCCCTATTCTAGATCTTTCTAATCTGCAGCTGAAAATAATGTCTGGATATTAGGGTCAGTGACCCTGGGAACCAAAATTTGGAGATGGCTGCAAATGTTCTATTTTATTGTTTATTTCTCTTTTGAGGTCCTCCAGTGCTTATCTTCTGTTTTAACATTTGCTGGTTAGCAGAGCAAAGCAACCTTGTGCCTTTATATGGTCATGGAACGCCTCTGTGACTTTTAATAGCCTTATATTTTACAATAGGGGGTATATTGTTCCCTATATACAGACAAATAAGCTTATTGGGCTCAGCCACATGCATTGTAACTGCACGTAAATAACTAAAGGAAAAATCTTCATTTTGCAAGGCCTTCCGGCCCACGCCTGTTTGTTGGAACTAATGTGAAATGTCCCATGAGCCCTGGTTCCTTATGAAAGTCATTGATTGGCTGCATTTAGCTGTAACATCAATAACAAATTAAGTACTGGACAATATGTTGTCAATAGGATTCAGAACAGATGGCATCTTATTTATCAGAGCATAGAGACAGAGGTACGGGGATTACCTAAGAGCCTCTCTGGCAAGGCTGGGTCAGAGGCTGCTGTTGGCAGGACAGTGATGGAATGCTAGAAGTATTGATGTCACAATGTGATTTAGTTAATGCAGCCTGTTCCTTTTGGGCTCCTTATTTATGCAGAACAAAGGCAGATATTGTTTTTTTCTGATAGGTCAAATTAACAGATCTTTTTGCTTTGGGACATGATGTGTCTATTGGTTTTAGGCACAGGGATACACCTTATGGCCCCATCCGTTTTATTTGTGAATCAGTTTTTTATTTTTTGCACTTGGCACTCTTGCATTGCCGGTTAGTCCTTAGGAGCAAGTTCCAGTGGCGGAATTACTGGGGGAGCAGGGGGTGCCGCAACCCCACTAGTTACATTACCGGCAAGGTCTTTGTGCTCCAGAATGGAAGTCAAAGACCACATTAATTTTCCATGAATATACAGTACTGCATTGGGCCCTGATCTAATTAATCTGATTAATGAGTAGAGAGCTGGGGGTAGCACAGGTTTGGCACAAGGAGCACAGAAAAAAAAAAAAACACCAGTGATTGGTATAACCTGGAGTTGACCAGCTTCTTTAAATGAGAAAAATCCAATATTTGTACTCATTATTCCTACACAAAAATAAAATATTTTTACACAAAAATAAAGATTGTCAGCACATGGTTTACCTGTCAAAATAATGAATAAAAAAATTGGGTGTTAGTACCGCACTATGGCAAAAATATGTAATGTCACGTGCCACGTCAAGGCACCTCATTGTACGTCAGTAACGTAACTTGGTGGGGGCGGCCCATATCCATTAGTATTCTAAGTACTATATGTAGTGCATTTAAAGTCAAGTATCCCTGCAAACTGTGACTAGTAGTAAGACCATAGTGCACTTACCCTTAACTCTGGAGCTCCAGTGAGTAAATAACATGACTGAGAAGAAACAGTATGACTGAGTTGTACGACCAACAGTGCACTTACACTTAAAGGACCAGTAACAGCAAAAATATATATTTTTTAATTTGTTGGTATATATAAAAAAAAAAAACACCAACACAAATTATACTTTAAAAATCGCAAAGCCTTTATTAAGAAATAACTTACCGAAACTCTCCTCTTCAAACCGCTCCTCTTCAGAAAAGCCGATCATTCGATCCATCATGCTGCTCTTGATTTCTTCTGCCTTCCTTATAGGAGATAACCAGGGAGAAGCGCTGCATGATGGATCATCGCCCTGTCGCCTTTTCTGAATAGGAGGGTAGCAGAGTTTCGGTTAGTTATTTCTTAATAAAGGCTTTGCAATTTTAACGTTTAATTTGTGGCTTATTGGCAGCTGTAGGCAAACTTGCTTGGTATAGGCTTGGTCTAACCCATGCTGTTGTGTTGACCAGCTGCTAGATATGTTGATAGATATGTAGGACTTGCATACTGTGGGATCACAGTATGGATTAGCAAATTAATTTAAGTCTGAATCTCTGTCCCATCCATCAATTATCTGAATAACCTCAATCATTGCAAGCATGAGGAAGCAAAGCAGCTGAACCCTATGGTCACTTTGGTGTGCAGTACTGATGTGCGGTTGACCTGAAACCTGCAGGTTGACCACCTGTTGGGTGGATTTGGGTTGAAATTTGGGAAACAATTGGTTTTGGCACAGGTCAGACTGTGGAAGTAAATGCCTAAACTGCACCCAAAGATGCCCTGACTTGGAAGCAGAGTTGCACACAGAAGTAAGGTTAAAATTTTGCGGATTAGGGTCCCACAAAATTTTAACCCCCAACACGCCCCCCCAAAACTTGCACCTCTTTCACCTTTGCTACTGCAGTCGATCACTGGGGACTGGGTGGGAGGGAATTTGAAACAACTTCCAAAATCCCCTGCCCAGTCCCCAGTTCAGAAGGAGACGGTGGCCACCATGTCATCCCCAGAAATTTTCCACCCTAGGCTAGCCATCCTTAGATCTATAATAGGTATATCAAAAAAATGCTTATGTCACACAATATCCATCTTTGATGTAACCTTTAGATTGGAAGATCTCAGCAATTTTTCATCCCTGAAATAAAAGTTTGCAACGTGCGGGTCGATTAGCAGTCAGCTCTGATTTCCATGGCCTATGTAAAGTTCTACCCTGTATCCTTCTGCCTTAATATGGCAACAAAGCTCCTCTGGGACTTGTACTATAATATTCTTACACTGCACAGCAAAGGATATATTATGGCCTCAATGACACACCCCTGGGGATACTTCAGCCCTTTATAATAGTGCCGGGAAATCTTTAATTGATGAAGAACTCTTGTTGAATCACAATACTGTACTGAAAATGCACAAAATATACAAAGCGGTACAGGTTTGCTAGCCATTATCCGGAAACCCGAATTATGGAAAGGCAGTCTCCCATAGACTCAACTTTATTCATATAATAAAAATGTTTTAAAATAATTTCCTTTTTCTTTCTAATGATAAACAGTCCCTTGAACATGATCTAAACAAAGCTTTTATTAATCCATACTGGAATTATTTAATGTTTACATGATTTTTTTTTGTAGATGTAGGCATGAATATCCAGGATAACCAGTCTTAAAACTGTACTCATGGCTGCATTGAAAGCCTCTGAAGAAGTTCTTTTATGGCTAGGGTGCAAAAAAAAACCTCTTTACGCTTTGCTCCACTGGCATAACTATAAGGCTGGGGACAGACAGGGAGATTCGGGGAGATTCTGTCGCCTGGCGTTTAATAGCAGGCGACAATCTCCCCGAACTTCCTTCTCCCTGTCCGTCGCTAGTTTAAATGAAAAAGCGCCAGCGCTGTTCACACGCGGCGCGGCGATTTCCGGAATCGCCCGAAGTTTCCTCACAAAGTAACTTCGGGCGTTTCCGGAAATCGCCGCGTCGCGTGTGTACAGCGCCGGCGCTTTTCCATTTAAACTAGCGACGGACAGGGAGAAGGAAGTTCGGGGAGATTGTCGCCTGCTATTAAACGCCAGGCGACAGAATCTCCCCGAATCTCCCTGTCTGTCCCCAGCCTAAAGGTAGTTGACTGCAATTGTGGGGTGGGGGAACCTGGGGTCTGTTTCCTCTAAAGTTATAAAGAAATCCCCCTTCTCAGCTGTGGGAAGTTGGGGAAGCCAGTGGGATTAGGGAACCGCCTGGTGAGGGTCAGAATCTCTGTGCACACTCCATTGATGATTTCTTTGTGGTAGGGCCAGGTGCCTACTAATTACACCACTGCTTTGCTCCCTTCCCTGCACATAATAAATGATTCCTTTTGGGTTTTGATTTAAGCCTATTAGTACCAGCATGCGACTTAGGTCCAACCAGTAGTGATGGGCGAATTTATTCACCAGGGGCGAATTCGCGCCGAATTCCCGCGATTCGCCGCTGGCGAATAAATTCGCGAAACGTCAGGAAAAATTCGCAGCAAAAAAATTCGCCGCGCAAAAACGACGTTTTTGATGCGACGCGCCGAAAACGACGCGACGGGCGTCGAAAACGACGCGACGCGCGACTCGTTTCGCGATTGGTGAAAAATTTGTGAATTTCTCTGGAAATTCGAGAATTTTTCGGCGAAGGGAAACGCGGCCGTTTCGCCCATCACTACCAACCAGAATCACTGTAGACAAGTGGTATAAAATCCTTCTCTCATTAGTAAAAACTTAAAAAATCTATTATTTCTGTATTTTCGACACAGACCCCTACATCTAAGCAAAAAATTTAAGAAAAAAAAAACCCTTTCTTCCCAGCGAAGCCCAGGCAAACTGACTGACAAATGAATGAACATATCTCATGTCCCTAAAGCAAAATCTGAACAGAATCCTGCAACAAATCAATTGTCTGATGGCTAGAGGACACCCGCGTTCATGCGACTCTGCTAGGCTGACAGGGGCTCCCAATCCACAGATGTGTGCAATTTTCCAGTCTAATTAAACATAGTAACTGTGTATTTAATAGATTCAGCACGGCCTTGGATTAAAATATCTCTTTATAAATACATTGTAAAATGTGCTAAAATGCACCAAGGGACTGGATGTTTTGCATGCCCTTCAGTTATTAGTGAATTACACGCACGGTCCTACCAGTACTCATCTGCAATTAATATATATTTGAGGTCAAGTGTAGATGAAGCCGTCACTAAAGAGTTGGTATTGACTATTTATTATTGGAATATTTAAACTTTAAATTTAAAAGGGGTTGTTAACTTTTAGTATGATGTAGAGGGTGATATTCTGAGACCATTTGCATTTATGTTTTATGAGTTATTTAGCTTTTTGTTCAGCAGCTCTCCAGCAATATTAGCAATTTGGTTGCTAGAGTCGAAATGAACCTAGCCGCCATGCACCAATTTGGACTACGAATAGGAGAAGCCTGGATAAAAACGAGCAATAAAGATTAGCATGAACAATAAATGTATAGCCTTGCATGGCATTCGTTTTAATTTAAGATGGGCTCAGTGAGATTCATCAGGCAAATAATAAAAAAAAACTATAAGAAATAAATAATGAAGAGGAACTAAAAAGTTGCTTAGAACTGGCCATTCTATAATAAATACAATTTAATTCCTGAAGCAGTAAGTGTATTTTTTTGTTATATCTCAGGTCATTTGCTTTCAGAAAGAGCCAGCACATTAGGATGGAACTGCTTTCTGGCAGGCTGTTGTTTCTCCTACTCAATATTTTACTACTGAGTGCTGTTCTTAGATCTGCAAGGCAGTTGTTATCTTGTGTTATGGAGCTGCTATCTGGTTACCTTCCCATTGTTCTGTTGTTAGGCTGCTGAGGGGGGTGGGGCAGTGATATCACTCCAAATTGTAGTACAGCAGTAAAGAGTGACTGAAGTTTATCAGAGCACAAGTCACATGACTGGGGGCAGTTGGGAAACAGACGATATGTCTAGCCCAAAGTCAGATTTCAAAATTAAATATAGAAAAATCCGTTTGCTCGTTTTAGAAATGAATTTCAGTGCAGAATCCTGCTGGGACATCAATATTAACTGATATGTTCTGAAAAAAAAAATCCAATGACAGTATCCCTTTAAAGGTGAACTACTCCTTTAATCCTACAATAGGGATAAATAGTACATGTAGAAACTTTTTAGATCGGAATTCAGCATGGTACCGTGTGGATCATCAGTCTTTAAAATTGTGTGCTGGATGCAGGCGCTTGGACTGATTAAGTGGCTCTAATATCTCTTAATTTAACTGAATTTTGATGTGAGTCCTAAGTATCAGATCTATCAATTAGCATAACAATCACAGCTTCAGACCCATATTCCCACCGGACAAGTATAATACTTGTCCCTGACTGTAAGCTGCCTGAATGGTCAGATAACTGATTGTCGGTTAAGTTGATCAGCTTATTGTCCCTTTGACTGCAAAACTTACTATTCCAACTATCTACTCACCCCTATTCCCCTTGGACCATGCTGATCAGCTAAAAATTGTGTTTATTACATATACTATATCAGGTGGAGGGGATAAGTGGGAATAGTCCGTACCAGATCAGAGAGGATATCACTAGTGATGGGCGAATCTCCAGCGTTTCGCTTCGCCGAAAAATTAGCGAATTTCCAGAGAAATTTGCGAATTGGCGAAAAATTTGCGAAACGAGTCGCGCGTAGTTTTTGATGCGCGGCGCGACTCGTTTTTTGAGCGAATTTTTTTGGCGGCGAATTTTTGCTGGCGTTTCGTGAATTTATTCACCAGCGGCGAATCGCGCGAATTCGCCCATGGCGAATAAATTCGGCCATCACTAGATATCACATAAGCCTCACAGAATTTTTGAAGGAGTGCAATCCACTCCCTTTAGAATATGCAGTCTAGACTATCCAGTGGGTGCAAAGCTAGGGGGTGTTGTGTCCAGCACTATATTCTGTTGGATGACAGTAGCAGACAAAATTCCACATTTTTTTATTGTTTCTGGAGGAAAAACCTCCATGTTTCTAATGTTTTGGTTATTTTAAGACAAACAACTAGATTACCAGTTTATGTCCTCCATAAAGAACTGTTGTACTGTTCTATAAGGACAAACAGGAACAACAAAGGGGGTTATGGTATGGGTGGGTTTATATAGATCTCATAACCTCTAGTTAAACAAACTCAGCTAATCAGCTAAAACCGTCAAAACAAAGGAGTTAACGGAGGGGGTTATTTAGACAGATCTCATCAACTCTAGTTAAAATAATATAATAATCAGCTAAAACAGTGGCAACAAAGGGGTTAACTGAGAGGGTTGTTTAAACAGATCTCATCACCCCTAGATTTAAAAAAAAAAATGGAGGTTGTTTATATGAATTTGATATCCATTTAAAGAAATACTGTAATGGGAAAACATGTTTTTTTTTTGTTTTTTTTTAACGCATCTGTTAATAGTGCTGCTCCAGCAGACTTCTGCACTGAAATCCAATTCTTAAAAGAGAAAGCAGATTTTGTTATATTCAACTTTGAAATCTGAAATGGGGCAAGACATAGTCAGCCAAAATCCAAGGAATTTTTTTAGAGTCAGCGCTAAAAGAGCTCAGAAGACATGGTATGCAGCATTTAAATCATGGGATGTTCGGAAGAAAAAAGGGAGAAAGGGAAAAAATATATAGGGGCAAATTTACTATTATTCCCCAAAATAAATTAGTTTTTACTCGATATTCGATTAGCATTCGATTTTGGAATGCTAATCGAATAGTTTCAGGCTACCCTTTTATTCGATCATCGATCATTCGATGATCGAATAATGATCATTCGATCGTACGATTTGAACGATCGAAGTCATCGATTGTACGAATCCTATTTGATCAGGACTTAGCCTCAGAAGCCTATGGGAGTGCTCCCATTTGCTTCTATTGCAATTCGGTAGGTCCAATCTGGCGAATAAACTTTAAAATTTAAATCCTTCGCTGATCGAATGATTAAATATTCGATTATTCGAATCTATTCGAATGTATTCGATCATTCGACCATTCGCTATTTTTGATGATCGAATATGCCAAAATTTGCATATTCACCCAATCGAATAGATGCTACAATCGAACTTCGATCTATTCACGTGAATTTAGTACATCGGCCCCATAGTGTAGTATTTCTCACAGTGTTGTAGTTCAACAACCTCTTATAGCCTTATTTCCCCTTTTTTTGTGCTTATTCATGACCTTTTACTTCCATCACGTGTTTTAAATAATCGATGGGTACTTACAAACGTGTAATTTACCATTGGAACATATCAAATTAATCCAAGGTGTCTTGTCTTTTCCTTTGCTGCTAAGGGAAATATGGAGCACAGATAGTGTAGATCCCAGGGAAGCATGAAGCAAGTGTTCCAGAGTCGGCATACTAATAAACTCCAGAGAACCAAGTATATAAACAGTGTCTTTTCTTTATTCGCACAACATGTTTCGCAGTTAAAACTCCTTCATCAGGTGCTTGTTACAAAGTAACTTTGTAACAAGCACCTGATGAAGGAGTTCTAACTCCGAAACATGTTGTGCGAATAAAGAAAAGACACTGTTTTTATACTTGGATCTCCGGAGTTTATTTGTATGCTGATTAGGAAGAATTGTGGCTTGACGGTGCTACTACTCTGTTTGAGGAACCTCTAATTTACCAAGTAAGGAAACACCCTATTTTAACAAGATTTGTTCCAGAGTCGGATCAAAGGAAGGCTTACAAGAACTTTTGGTTAAAATTCTGTAAAGGGGCAAGACATATTGTCAGTTTCCCAGCTGCCCTCAGTCATGTGACTTGTGCCAGCACTATAGGCTGTTATTTCTCCTACTTAAAGGAATACTAACATTTTTTAAATTATGTTAGTGTTCTTTTAATGTAACTGAATCGGTCTGACTCAGACATTATGTCTAGCCCCATGTCAAAATTGACTATAAAAAAATCTGTTTGCTCTTTTGAAAAATGGATTTCATTGCAGAATTCTACTGGAGCAGCACTAGTAACTGATGTGTTTTGAAAAAAACATGTTTTCCCATGACAGCATCCCTTTAAACAACCTTGTAGGGGTGGTTCTAAGTACAATGTTCCATTGCTGCTTTATAATTAAAAAAAATAAAAAAAAAATAAGAAAATTACTCATTTTTTAAAAAGTAATAATTTTGGCAGGTAAGGGCAATTTGGTAAAAGTGCATTGTGCAACATGCTTTTCCTGCAGTGTTCCCTTGAACCTGGGATGATATAGTGAATAAAGTACCGGCCGAAGGCTGAGTCTTTTTATACAGGTCATGGAACTCCGAGGTAACTTCTAATATCCACATATTTTGCAACTGGGGGGACTTTATTTATTATAATACACAAGTTTCAGTGAGTCATGTGACAGAAATGACATCAGAACTCACCGTTTATAACCAATGACATCAGAACTCACTGTTTATAAGGATATAATTTACAAGATATTTACGGCTTTTGTGTATTATATGTTGTTACCTGATGACAACATGGCACGTAGGTTGTCAGCAGGAGAAGGGTTAAAAAAATGTGTTTTAGCATGTTCGGTGTATATTGCTCCTTCAATGGTAATTTATTCCTTAATGTGCAAATAGTGTTGGACTCTTTTTTTTCCCAAGGTTGCCATTTTTAAGATCTTATCTCATTTATGCCAAACCGTAACGAGTAATAAGGTCATGATGGTTCCCTCCCAATTACTTGGAGTGACTTTGAGTGGAATTCAATAGAACCCGTGAAATTAATCTCCTATTGACTTCAAATTTGGCCCAACATCTGAAATAGATTTCACGTATTCTAAAATTGAATTGCATTATCATTTCAATTAGGGATTGTTTTAATGACATGCCATAAAGGGGTGTTTTGAATCCATTAATAATGTAAAAGCTTTTTGCTTTTTTTTTTTTTTAAT
>CM044434.1:149564593-149574659 GCA_024363595.1 Xenopus borealis
GTGCTACATTTATTCTATATTTACATATAGAGAGATAGATTGATGTATAGACAGACAGACAGATAAATAGATAGCTGAACTATTTTTAACTTAAAGGGATACTGTCATGGGAAAAATTTTTTTTCAAAATGCATCAGTTAAGCAACTCCAGCAGAATTTATCTTAGAATGTATCTTAGTTAGGATCAACTGCTAGGTACTGAAAATGTTTTTAAAAGTTTGAAATATTTAATTCAAATGGAGTCTATGGGAGATTGCCTTCCTGTAATTCAGAGCTTTATGTGTAAAAGGTTTTCTGGATAATGAATCACATTGCTGTATCATTCATTTATATAGTGACATGGTACACAGTGCTTATATCTATATAGTGCTGCATAATGATGCAAAGATGTTGAGTATGAGGTACAGGTATGGGATTCATTATGTGGAAACTCATTAACCAGAAAGCTCATAATTATGGAATGACTGCCTCCTGTAGACTCCATTTTCTCCAAAATTTAAAAAATTATTTCCTTTTTCTCTGTAATAATAAAACAGTAACTTGTAAGCTAAGATATAATTAATCTTTGCTGGAAGAAAAAACTGTCTGTTGGGTTTGTTTAATTGATTGTTTGATTGATTTTTCTAGTAGATACAAATTACAGAAAGATCTGTAATCTAGAACACACCAGATCACAGGCATTCTGGATAACAGGTATTATACCTGTACATGCCTTGGTGGTGATCTGTGCACCCCCCTATACTGCCTGCCTCAGGTGTGATTACATTTGGGAAACACAAGTGCTACTTCTACTTAGTCCACATGGGAGCCTGGTTTCCAACTTATCAACATTATAGTACAGGCTCATAATTCTCTCCATAGCTCCATGTCAATATCAGCGTTTGCCTTGTTCCATAAATAGTTGACTCACATTCTGCTTTGGGATTTACAATGATGCCCCCCACACACACACTCATTGTTATGGCACAAAGTGACCCAAATTTTCAAAGTGACAGTAATCCAGTCTGAAAGCCAATATTTGTATTGTACTGTACAGAAACCTATAGATAGATATTTTGTCTGGAACCTTATTATTCAGAAAGCTCTGAAAAATAGCAAGGCCATTTTTCATAGTGTCTTATTTAAGCAAACAATTCTTCATTTTTGACTGCTTTGCTTTTTCTCTGAACTAATAAGACAGGTCCTTGTACTTGTTGATGTTAACTAATCTAACACAAGTCCTTGGAGGCTGTTTTTTTTTTATTTAAAGTAACCTTAAGACATGGGCCTCATTCACAAAAAGAAATGTGGAGGTCACCAAGGTTGGTATGAAAATAGAGGATGAGTTGCAGCTGTCTCTGTTTGTGGAATTGCATGTGTTTGTCATGATCTGTATAGAGTTGGGTGACACATAGGTTTCCCCTAGTCATTTCAAATCAGAACAGTGTTTTGTGGGATCTTTCAGAAGATACATGTCCTTTATCTGAATTGTCCATAATTATACTTCTAGATGAAGAGGAAAAAGTTTAAGTAAGGAGAGGAATGTACTGTCTCAACAATTTCTATGAACTATGAATGTAGTCTAGAGATATATTAGAACCAGAATGCACTGGACCAAGAATTTTCTCATACAAGATTCAGATTAGACTGCATACATAAGGTTTTAGTTGTAGAACACTTCTGCCATGTGACATTAAATTGCCAGGCAACTATGGGAGACAATTCTTATTCAGAGAAGCAATTATATTATTTTTGCTCTTATTGAAATATGAGTATTAGGGTGTGAATTCAGTTATTTGTTGGATCTTTTTGTATTGAGTACCTCTCAAGTCACCTATGCTGATGCCCTTCAGACTGCAGATGTTCATGGTCCAATTCATAAAGGAGCTGTTCCACATCTTAAGGGCATTTTTTTTTGTTTAGTAAGAGTATGACATGGACATGCATATGAGAACCAGTTAAATACTCTTGACTACCGTAGTTGGGCAGGTGAACAATCAAAAGAAATGGGCAAAATGAAGTTTGAAAGAATATTTTGATACCCTTTGCGGCAGTCTCACTCTTTACACAGTGCCCTAATTCTACCCTCACTATGGAGTTATCAGATGCAGTGTGGGGTTAGTGATGGGTGAATCTGACCTGTTTCATTTTGCCCAAAAATTTGCAAAACTGCAAACATTTGCCAAAATGCATTGAAGTCAAATAGTTTTTGTTGCCTGATGTGGCGTGTCAAATTTTTTTTTTGTTGCATAACAAATTATTTTTCTCACAACATTTTTTTTTTTTAGTTGTGCGACAATTTTTTTCACCCATTGACGTCTATGGCTGTCTCATCACTAATGGGGTATAATATCGGTTATGAGACCATCTTTCATTACAGACCTAAGTGAACAGTATAGTATAACACATATATGCTGTTGATTCCAGGAAAAGTACAGTACCACAGTATTTTTTTTCTTTTATTTCTGAATTAGACTGCATACTGTTGTATAGAGAGCCATAGAAACAAACTGTGACATTGATAGATGCATTTGCAGATGTGTGGATTCATTTCCCACAGTTCAAAAGCTTCCTGTAATGTTTCCTTTAAATGGATGTCTGTCATCCTGTGATATTTACTTATAAAAGCCAGTTGCCCCCCCCCCCCATGAATGGCCAACTGTCCTCTCTTAACCCATTTGCCACCAGCGTGAGTAAGCAATGCATCATCTTTAGTGTCAATGTAACCTATAGGCGGCTTAGACCTTCAGTCTCAATCTTGCTCTTCCAGACATGGGCCACACAATCTATGAGGCCTTTTTGCTAAAATTCAGATTTCAATTTTTTTGACGATTATTATTTTTTCACTAAACATTCATGTCTTCAAAATTCTTACCTCTAAAATATTGAGACATATAGTGAAATAAACACAAAACTTAACCAAATAAAAGCAGCTGAGGACTTATAGAAGTAGGAGCTGCACTTATCCTATTGGACCTTTTTATTATTTAACTATTCAAAGTTTAACTGGTGTTTTCTGATTTTTTTCTCTAGTCGTCTGAAAAATTTGCATTTTTAGAGGTTTTACCGATATTCGTAGTGCAGGGAAACAGTGCATTATAATTTCATTACTTTAAAACAATTATTTTTTTTTGATGTTACTGGTCCTTTAAAGACATTCATAGAATCTGCATCACAGCATCATCCGTCAGGGCATTCCCCAACCTCACTGTCCATACCCTGAAGAACCATAGATAAAGTAAGCATTTACAAGCCACCAGTCTATGTAGGGGGTTGTTTTTAGTTTTAGATTACATGACATTTATAGTTTGATGTTTTTTCATTGTTTAACAGATAATATGTTTTTCAGTTGAGGATCGTGTGTCTATTGTGATCATGTATACCTTTTTTAGTTTTCTAGTGGTGATCTTTGCAGTATAGAAGTCAACAGCAAGCTGTAAAATTCACACCAATCAAATGTGATAGAGAATGCATACTGGATGTAGGAACAATACAAATGTACTGTGAGCCACATAACCATTAATCAGACATATAACCCCTTAGTCATTCTCCAGCTGCAACCAAAGGTTTAGGGTTACACCTTTGAGTTCAGAAAGTGAGCAGAGTTTAGGGTGTGTGATTTCAGGGGATTTGAGTTTGGGAAAATGAGCAGAGTTTAGGGCAGTAATCCCCAACCAGTAGCTCGTGAGCAACCTGTTGCTCTCCAACCCCTTAAATGTTGCTCCCAGTAGCCTCAAAGCAGATGATTATTTTTGAATTCCAGGCTTGGAGGCAAGTTTTGATTGCATAAAAACCATTTGTACTGCCAAACAGAGCCTCAGTGTAAGCTGACAGTTCACATAGGGACTACCAAAGGGCCAATCACAGAACTTATTTGGCACCTCAAGAACATTTTTCATGCTATTGTTGCTCCCCAACTCCTTTTATTTCTGAATGTAGCTCACAGGTTCAAAAGGTTGGGGATCCCTGGTTTAGGGTGTAGATTTCGGGGGTGGGCAGGACACTGATGTTGGGGGAGGGGCTGATTATGGGGTGGGACTGATGACATTGAGATCAATGGCTGATCGACATGTCATTAAGGTCAATATCCAGTTTTCACCTGGACATCCATTCCAAAAACCGGGCTGTCCAGTTGGACAGGTGGCAACCCTACAAAGGTTTCTTATGAAGACTGCCAAGCTTTTTTCCACACTAATCATGCAGAATTTCCTTTATGTTTGCCAGAGCATGAAAGCTCGGGCAATCCTAAATGGGCCCCAAGAGTGTCAGGATTAGTGATGGGCGAATTTATTCGCCAGGGTCGAATTCGCGGCGAATTCCCGCGATTCGCCGCTGGCGAATAAATTCGCGAATCACCAGCGAAATTTCGCCGGAAAAACGAGTCGCGACGCGCCCCGAAAACGACACAACGCACGTCAAAAGCGTCCCGCGACGCGTTTCGCGAATTTTTCACCGATTCGCGAATTTCTCGAGAAATTTGCAAATTTTTCGGCGAAGCGAATCGCGGGAGATTCGCCCATCACTAGTCAGGATTCATCAGAATTCCAAGCCAATTCTTGATTTGGTGCATTCCTTTTAATTATTGTCCCTTTTTTTTACTTTACTTCTTACTGTGTGATACCATTACCCAAGGGATAGGATTGTATTTTAACCTTTGATCGATGATTGCACACTTATTCACACTTCAGGCAATGGACCAACTCAGCTGGACTAAATCCAGCAGCATGAAAAGTGGATCTTTCTGAAACGTTGTTATGCCTTCATAGATCAACTCAGCAGGGTGTGATTTTTATGGAAAAAAGACTTTAAAATAGTTTATGTAAATCACATCCTGCTTTCCTCTAAGAAATGTGATATTAATGGAATCGGCAAACCCAAGCTGCAGAATGTTTTAACTTACTACAAAAGTTTCAGTCAAATGTAATTTAATATATATGTTCCAAATTCCTATTAAGTTAGTTGATGCTAGATCTGTCTAGTTGGTTAATCTGATTCAGTTGAAACATATGGGAAACATATATAAGCTATGATTATTCCAGCCATAAACCATTTTTTTTTCCAAAAGAAGGGAACGAATTTGTCAACCTCTGTGCCAGATCAAAACAAAAATATAAAATTCTTACAAAAGAAAGCCAAGTATTTGCCTTTAAAAACATTTTAGCCTAGCTGTTTCTCTACTTAAAGTACCCTCCAGAATCAATGTCATCACTTGATAATTTCTCTTAGAGACTGTAAGTGCCTGGAGAGGAAATCCGCTGTCAGTAGTGTGCCATCTAATAGGATCAAGGTTGTAAACCATAGAAATTTGTAGTTAAATGGTGTATCTGTGTATGTCAATAACAGACACGTAGGGGCAGATTTACTAAATTCACATAAATTCACATTAATTGATTCGAATATTCGATCGAATTTTCAAAAAGATTCAAATTCGAATTTCGAATATGCAAATTAGTCGAATACTTCCCCTTTAAATTTTAATTGGACCGCCTACATCGCCAGATTAAACCTACTGAAATGGGGATCCTTCACTAAGATCGAATCGATCGAATAAAATCGTTTGATATTCCATTCGATTCGAATATTCGAACGAACAATCGAATTTTCCATATTCGATCGTTCGAAATGCATTGAAATCCTTCAAATTCGATAGTCGAATTCGTAGGATTTTACCTCCCCACTATTCCCTGGTCGAATTTCAATTTTTTTTCATTCCACTATTCCCTGGTCGAATTTCATTTTTTTTTTCATTCGAAATTCGAGTACATTTACACAAATGAATATTCTTTGAGTTTTCCATGCAAAAATAAAAATGGGTAAATAGGCTGTGCAAAACAAAAAAAATTGTTTTCAATATAATTAGAGAAAAATGTAATCTACTGGAGTGACCCAATGTCTAATATAATAGCCAAAACACTACTTCCATGTTTGTCTGTGACTTAAAGGGAAGCTACATAGGACATAACTGTTCAGTTCAATTGCTTTTAAATCTGATCTATGTGCTAAGGAACAGCAAACTAACTGAACAGTTATGTCCAATGTCCTTTGTAGCAATGACAATATAACATTTTCAACCCAACATGGATGGAATCACAGTTGGGCCTTGCAAACTGAGGCGCAGAGGAATGGGTGGAATGTGATAGTAGCCTCAAATCTCTGCATAACTCTGTTGGCCTTTAAAAAAACAATAGTGTTATTGGGTGGATAAACATTCACATTATCAGAAAGCGGGAGGAATGTATGATGTTTTACCTTACTTGGATCATCCTTTCATGAACTCACTAAGGACTAATTACTAGTGATGGGCGAATTATGAAAATTCGCTGCATCAAAAAAATATGGACAATTGGCAATAATTAAACACATGCCCAATGACTTTACTGCAACTGGACAAAATAGTCGCACGTCAAATTGTCGCCGGCGTCAAATTTCACAAGGCTGAAACCCAAACAGTTATGATCTGAATAGCCCTAAGAAAATCCGAACCGTTTGGGTCAAAACCGAACAGGTGGTAACCCTAGTTACAGTTAATTATACAACGTATGTATTTTAATAACCACTGAAACAGGTTACTTTGTATTTAGATTTCTAATGTAATTTAACATATAGGGGGTTATTTATCAAACTCTGAATTCCGAAAATTTTTTTAATTTGTTTGATTTGTTGATTTTTTTTTTAGCTAAAATAGGCTTTTTAAAAAATCACTACGTTTTTGGAATTTATTAAACCCAGATGGAGGAAAAAGTCTGAATATTAAAATACAACGTATAAGTCGATGGGAAAAGTCCCGTTGATTTTTGGTTGTGTGCAGGGTTTCGGCCAATTTCAGAGAAAACCTCCAAAAAAGGGAAATCTGAGCTTTTCCCGCATATAAAATCTTCAGGGAAATGTAATAATAAATAAGCCTACAAAAGCAAGATTTGCTTGGAGTTGGTAAAAGAAAATTTGGTATATTCTGACCTTGATAAATAACCCCCAAAAATCCTTAATGCTCTTCTCTCTATCGATTTGGATTTAATATTACATTGTGACAAAGACATTTGGCTTAAGATAGCTCTTTAGACAAGTTAATAAATGGCTTGCACTTACAGAATTAACCTCTTAAATAGATATTTTCAATTCCACTTACTAAAATATCAATATCGTTATGAGGTATAGACCATGGTTACAACTAAATAATTATGTTATCTTTTATTTATGCATTCCTGCTACTTGCCAAATTTCTTTCAATAATGAAATATACAGTATATGACATATATTATTATATATTATACAGCTATTATATTTTTATAGCTTTTCTGGATTTAAATGTAAAATAGTTCTACACTCTTAAAAGCATTGTGGGCATTTTATATTTAGATATTTGTGTATTTATTGTTCTTTGTATACCAAACCTAATTCTAAAAAAAATCAATGTAGTCAAAATCAATATTGCTGAACAGTGCAATATGGCTATTTTAACAGACATTATTTTAGAAAATAGCTACTTAAATTAAAAAAAAACATATATATATATATATATATATATATATTCTGAAATAGATTTAAAAACAAATAATGTAACTACAAATTCGACCATAGAAGCCACTTGTGGCAGCAAACAGAATGCTGGCACCTGTCCCACGTCACTTGAATGGGAGGCATCATAGGCACTTTCTATTTTTGCAGATACTAAATTGTGCAGAACTATAGGTTCCATGCAGGATGCTGCCACTTGTTGGGAAACTGGGCAGCAAACCGGAAAATGAGGTTCAATGTTGATTAATGCAAGGTTATGTACTTCGGCAAAAATAATATAAATGCAAGTAATACACTAAGGGGCAGATTTATCAAGGGTTTAAAAATCCTCAAACTCGACCCTCAAAATTTTCCCGAAGTAAAATCCAACAAAATCGAATTTGTAGGATTTTGCTGCTATTCGATCTATCAAACTATCGAATAGCGATCATCCAATTTCATGAAAAAATTGTACTAAATATCTGATTTCACAAAAAAATCATTCAAATTCATCCCATTTCATGAAAGAATCGTACTAAATATCCGATTTCACGAAGAGATTGTACAAATTGTACGATTCCTATGTTTTTTTGAAAAATTGGATGATTTCTATTCATAGGCAAATATAGAAACTCGGTAGGTTTAATCTGGCGAAGTAGGCAATCAAAAAAAGGGTAAGTATTTCGACCATCGAATGGTCAAAAACTTTCTTATTCGAACAATCCGATTTCTTCGAATAATGCAATTCTATCGAATGATTCATTCTAATTATTCGATTCAATCGAATTTAGCAAATTATAGTCGAATAGTCGAATATTTTGCATTTGAATCCTTCACCCGAGCTTAGTAAATCTTCCCCTTTATGGCAGTGTGTTAGGTGTTTCCATAAATGAGAATGAACTAGGGGTTTTTATAGATAACAAGTTGTCTAATTCTGGGCAGAGTCATATTGTGGCTACTAAAGCAAATAAAGTTCTGTCTTGCATAAAAAAAGGCATTAACTCAAGGGATGAAAATATAATTATGCATCTTTATAAGTTCCTGGTAAGGCCTCATCTGGAGTATGCAGTGCAGTTTTGGACTCCAGTCCTTAGGAGGGATGTAAATGAGCTGGAGAGAGTGCAGAGACTAAGTGCAACTAAACTGGTTAGGGGGATGGAAGACTTAAATTATGGGATAGATTGTCATGGTTGGGGTATTTTTCTCTGGAAAAAAGTTCTTGCAAGGAGACATGATTACACTTATACATTATAGACAAATAGCAGGGAACCTTTTTACCCATAAAGAGGATGACCAGAGGCCACCCCTTCAGACTAGAAGAAAAGGACTTTCATTTGAAGCAGAGTAGGTGGTTCTTCACAGTGAGGACAGTGAGGTTGTGGAATGCACTGCCGGTTGATGTTGTGATGCTGATTCTATTAATGCCTTTCAGAGTGGCTTGGATAATTTATTGGACAGACTTAATATTAAAGGCTACTGTGATACTAAACACTATAGTTAGTATAGATATGGGTATATATCATTTATGCAAAAGTGTGGAGGGGTGTGTGTATGGATCCTGGGTTTTCATTTGGAGGGATTGAACTTGATGGACTTTGTCTTTTTTCAACGTAATTTATTATTATTATTTTATTATTAACATGTATTTCTATAGCGCCAACTGATTTCGTAGCGCTGTATTTTCAAACAATGTCAGAGTTTATCATCAAATGAACATTCCAATGGAAAATTTGATTCCTTTTCAGTCTATTTTCCTATTGGTTAAGTGCGAATTTTATTATACAATTGTGATTACAAAAGAAAAGTGCACAATTACAATGAAAACGTATAATTTTCTATCTTAAAAAGGAAAAGAATACACACAAAGAATATACATATATCCCTGAACAGGAGAACATGTCTGATGGTTTTTTTTTTCAAGCCTTCCTATTCAGTATCATAATCAGAAATCAAGTGGGGGGGTAGTCATTTTGTGGCAGCCCTGGTCAAATCCTAATAAAGCACACATGGCAGCGATTTCTAATGTTCTTGAAACTCTAATCTTTATCTGTTCTTAGCCCATTCTATGGCCTTACACTGCAACTAAAAAGAAAATATTTGATCATATACAGTAAAAGAACCGACCAAGCTCTAGAGGAGACAAAAGTCAGTATGAGTTGCGTTGTGCAATCTCTGTGTGCCAGTGAATAGGTGCTGCTTAGGTCCTCTTTACTACAAAGCTGCAAAACCAGGAGTGCTCATTTCCAATTTTTCTTAAGAAGCACTGGATAGTGCTCCTGTTTCACAAAAGGTAAATGGAGCGCATGCTTTCTTGTGTAAAGCCTGAATTTTCACACTCCATTTACTGGAAATGACACATTTCTAATAGCAGTCACCCATATATTGACCATGTAAGTAAAAAAGTTTTTACCAATGTATAGGGGTTATATTTTACCGTTTGTGTGTGCCCTAAAAGTGTACTCTTGGAAGCACAGGTATGCGAAGACCTTAGCTATTTTGACAGCTTCTCCTTAAAGAAGAAATAAGCCCTACATAGCTTCCCTTGAGCAATAAAAATGAAGGATATATCTTTAAAGGGATCCTGTCATGGGAA
>CM044434.1:149577300-149589790 GCA_024363595.1 Xenopus borealis
AATTCTGAGCTAATTAAAGGGTCAGATTTACTAAATTCACATGAAGGATTCAATGTTTGATCGAATTTTCAAAAAGATTAAAATTTTCAAATGTTTTTGAAGACCACTTCAACCAGTGAATTTTAAAAATTTGATTGAATCGAATGATTTGAATAAAATTTAATTTGAATATTCGACTATTCGACTGTCGAAGTACTTCCCCTTTAAATTTTTATTCGACCACCTAGTTTGCCAGATTAAAGCTACCAAATTGGGTTTCATTACTTTTGATCGAATAAAAAATATTCAATCGATCGAAGAAATCGTTTGGATCAATCGATTAGAACGATTTATTGATCTATCGAATATTTCCTATTCGATAGTTCGACCAATCGAATTGCGGTAAAATCCTTCGAATTCGATAGTTGAATTCGAAGGATTTTACTTCCCTACCTATTCACATGGTTGAATTTTTTTCAATTTAAAATTTGACCAATAGTAAATCTGCCCCTTAGCGTACTTCGACTAGGGAATTCAAATTCTATTCAAAAATCTAAATTTTTCTCTTTAAAAATTTGACTTCGACATATCGCTATCTGTTGGAGCCCATGGGGGACCTCCTTGAACCTATTTGGAGTCATTTGGTTGAATACAGCCTAGTAACTCGAAGTTAACAAAAAAGATTTTTGTAATACATTTCAATTTGTCTTTTTTTACTTGAATTTCTAGTTGATGGGAGTTTTAAAATAACTCCCATCATCTCGAAAGTCAACCCTTGATAAATCTTCCCCCAATAGATTTTGTATCTGCCCCCTCCCACTTGGAATTTGCTCCTAATTCCCATTCTAGGAGATCAAAGAAATTGCACCTCTGCTGTAAAAGTAGTTGACAGTCTCATTATGGTGGAACACTGGGGGCACACGGTCGGCCCATGGCAAAGTTTTAAAAAGTTCATGATTTTAGGGCAGTATTTTTTCAAAACTAAACTATTTTTTTAATTTTTTTATTAATAAAATGCGTCCTAACTCCCTACCACGATTTGGTCCCCACCAGCCCAAGAGTAACTCCTTGAAGCTGAAACATTAAACCCCTGATCACATTTCTATACTCATATTAAAAAAGAGGTATTTGCCTTTGTGCAAAAATAAAAACAATTGTGGTTTTTAGACGACAATTCAAAAAATTTGCATGATTCTGTTGCAAATTTTCCAGCACAAACAATTTTCATTCAGATTTTTAGTAAATAAGCCAAATCGTGGTTGGGAGTTAGGACGCATTTTATTTTTAAAATAATGAGAAAAATTTTGGTTTTGAAAAAATACTGCCCTAAAATCATGAACTTTTTAAAACTTTGCCATGTGCCCCCAGTGTTCCACCATATTGACATTGTCAACTACTTACAGCACTGTCTACTTTGTGCATACGAGTCTCGCTGCTCATGGAGTTGATTCACTCTGTATTTATACCACTACATATGGCTCCGAGGTTGACTAAATATGTGCAAAGGGATAGAAATATGAATCGCTTTTGCATATTCTCTATGGAGATAATCTACGCCTCTTTGCTTTAGCATACCAAGTGCTTAGGTGGATAGTTCAGTGCCTTTGATGTGGGACAAAATAAATATATGCATGTATCAGACATTGGTGACCTAGTTTATGTACAACCTTAATCCATGGTGGTGAATTAAGATCTGTCACAGATGGTGTTAAGCCTGCAACTGGTTTGTAGCTAAAATGCACTCGAAAAGTCACCCGTGTCAGTCGTTGCCAGTTGAAAGCAGATATACTGATTGATCTATACAGTGCATTGATGGATGCTTGTGTCCCCGTGAAAAGGTTGATGGGAAAAAAAAGATTTATAGTGGCTTTGCAGGTTTACCTTCTATGGTCATGTAACAAACACTTCTTAGCCTGTGTGCTCCGGAATATTATGGCTTGAGGGCTCCTCTCACTTATCCAGCACCTGATTTTGCAGAAATCCCCCTGGGAAAGAATAATGCCTCAGAGACCCTTGTTATTTTCACTTTTCTGTTTATGTGGCAAAGATTAACTGAACACCAACGTCACAGTACCAAATGCAAAGGAATGAAGGAGTAAGATCACAAGTTTAATGGCTTCCTCAGGCACTGGCTAAATTACAATTATCCAAAATCAGCCATAACTGGAATTCATTTCAGATGTGCAGCTCTAATTCTAAGCTAATGCATTTTACCCAAGGAAAAAAATACATACTCCGTGTCAACAAAACACAAAAGAACATATTATTATGCTTAAAACTGATACTCCTATTGAGGTGCATAACTTGGATATGTGCAACCCTCTGAAATGTTAAACTTTTCGGGTTCATCCTCCCTTAGATGGTGGTTTGGGCCATTGGGGTTTTCTGGATAAGGGGTATATCTATTATATAGAGCGTCATTTGTTACAGCTACAAAAACATCACTGGATTATGTTTTTATCTTTTATCTTGTCTTCTGTTTGTTTTTATTTTTGATGGAGAATGAAGTACAAGGTTGTATTAATAAAGATAACAATCAAATCAGTCAGAAATATATATTTTTTATAAAGTGCAATGAGATTACACCACTGAGCCCTTATATTGCTTATTGCGAAATAAAAGGCACTGTCAGCACAGCTGTGTAATATTAAAGCAATCACTTGAGACACTAAGTAGGTTTGCACAATACACAAAGAAAAATCCGATTGTCCATTGTAAGATTATATTATTCTACAGTGATACTAAATTGCAAGTGCAGCAAATATTTGAGGGACTTGTCTCTGTAACAATGTGATTGTAAATCCATTGCTTAGATTTGGTGGTTTGTGATTAAATTTCTTAGGCTTATCAATCAGGTGGATTTCATGGCTGTGCCAGAGTTGGAGTAGAGACAATGAAGTACAAACATCACAACTTACATACAACTCACACTTACATACAGAGGCTATAACAGTAACATAATGTAGTTTGCTTTACCTTTATTAGCATTTACCTTTAATAAACCACCTGCCCCAATCCCCTCTGACTGGTGTTGTCTACTGCAGAGCACATAAAGGTAAAAATAAGAAAACATCTGAATGAGTTGCATTTAATAAGTAAATGTATATGTTTCAACTTACATACAAACCTAACTTAAGAACAAACCTACAGAGCCTATCTCGTACGTAACCTGGGGACTGCCTGTATAGAATTGAGAGGGTAGTAAAAGCAAGCCTATAGAAATGGGGTGCCTTATATGCAACATCCATAGAGCCACATACATCCCCCGCATTTCTTGCTAGCATTATTTTTTAAGCCTCGATTTCGACCCTTAGTAAATCTGCCCCATAGTGAACTGTTGTAGGGCAACCACAGTGTATAACCATGAATAATTATCTTCAAAGAGGAAAGTAAAAAAACACTGTAAGATTATTTTTAAACACTTTTATTTCTGTGTTCCTGTGTAATGTACATGCAAGGAAAACTAGAGTGTGATTATTGCACTAGAATGTAGATTAATGGCCTTTTTTGGTTCAAGCCTCCTTGGTGGACAAACCATTGATCATGACCATGTTTCACTATTTTACTATAAGAAAACAGTGGTGTGCATTCAGTAGTACGTCCAACTATTTATATGTTCACCCATTGTTTCACCCTAACTGACCTCTCAGTTGAACTAGTAAAGTAAGAATGAAATATACTCTGATCTCACCCCAACTGGCATTGCCACTGCATTAGACATTCAAACAAAGTTAAAAACATCAGGGCTAGTAAAAAGTATCTATTCAAAGCAGTGGAATGTCTTTTGGACTGTTGGGCTAGTGGATAAATTAGCAGAGCCAACATGCCACAATTTCTCATCATGAATGATCCAACTTGGATCCAATATGTTTAAATTATCCTCACCATCACAAAACAACTGGTTTAATGGCAAATCAGTAGCGATGGGCGAAACGGGTGCGTTTCGCTTCGCCGAAAAATTGGAGAAAAATTCGCGACTCGTTTTTGCCGGCGAATTTTCGCCCCTGGCGAATAAATTCGCCCATCACTACAAATCAGTCAAAATGGATGAGGGCAGTTGTCTCCCATACACTCCATTTCAATTAAATAATGAAACTTTTTTTTTTAAGTATTTTTTTCAATGAAATAATAAAACTTTCTTGTTCTTGATCCAAACTAAGATATGATTAATTCTTATTGGAAACAAAACAAGCCTATTAGATTCTTTTAATGTTTTTTGAACAGTATCTCATACCTACCAACTGTCCCCTTTTTCTATGGGACAGTCCCAATTTTGACAGCTCAGCCAGTATTCTCAGATAGTTACTGAAATGCCCTGACTTCCTCTTTGATCTTCTGTACCAAACAGTCAGAAAAAGATACAAAGTTTCTAAAACTTAATTGGCTTTTGGCAGATAGACCAGTATACGTGTAGGTCAACTTTGATACTTTGTTACATTGTAAGATAAGCAAAGAAACCATTGTAACAATTTATGAAAAGCATGTCTCTTGGGGAAACTGTGACTTGCAGCTTATAGGGCAAGTTATCTTCATTAGTAAAACTGTAATAACACACAAAACCTGACCCTAAAACCCCCAGAAATGTGTCAAACTTTCCATAACCTGCCAAATATTGTAAAATTGACACAGTAATTTGGGAGTGTGGCCAAAAATGGGCATGGTCAAAAAAAAAAATTCTGCACTGCTCAGCACCCACAACTTTTTATCCTTCTTTCTATTTTCAAAATGTTGGGAGGTACAGTATCTAGTTGAGCTAAAAGAACAGGAAACACAAAAGTGTTTTAAAGCAATGAAAATATAATATAATGTTACCTTGCATTGGTACAACTGGTGTGTTTGCCTCAGAAACACAGTTGTTTATATATACAAGCTGCTGTGTAGCCATGGGGGCAGCAATTCAAAGCTGAAAACTGAGAAAAGGCACAGGTTACACAGCAGAAAACAGATACGCTGTGTAGTATACAAGAGGGTACTACATAGTGTATCTGCTATCTACTGAGTATCCTGTGCTTTCACGGCTGCCCCCATGGCTACACAGCAGCTTATTTATATAAACTATAGTAGTGTTTCTGAAGCAAACATACACTTTTTTTAACTATTGGTAGGCAGAAGATGCAGCTGTCTAGGGCGCAATGATAGGAGGGAACTGGGCAGCTACCTCTAAAATTGTCTTCTGCCTACCCCTAGCCGTGTTCAACCACTTACTCCTCCTTTCCTCTCTCTTTCACATACTCCATTCACTCCATTGGTCTCCCCTCGTTCCTGTCACTTTCCTCTCTCCTCCGTCACATTTTCCTCCTTGCCCTCCATTAAATTCTCCTCCATCTCTTCCCCTCTGTTATGCTCTCCTCCCTCCCCTCCATTGCGTTCTCCTCCCCTCTGTCATGTTCCCCTCCCCTCATCGCTCTCTACCTCATCAGAGATGGGGAGCAAGGGGGGCGGCTGGGGGTCCAGCCCGCCTGGCCTGGCCCTGGAACTTCAAGGAAATTCCACAGCATTTTATGAGTTTTTCAATTCCAATTGCTTTAGCTTTAACTCTACTAGATACTGTGTAGCATTTTAAGTCTAAATTATTTCTTATTAGACTTACGTTATGGAGATCCAAATTATGGAAGGATCCCTTATTTTGAAACACTTAGCTCCAAATGATTCTGGATAACAGGTCCCATACCTGTCTGACCTTTTAAGTACATTAGCTTTTAGACTCTTTAGAGTCATCATGGATATACTAGGGTATCATCAACACAGTGTCTCCTGGTTTCTGTTCTACTTTTGTGGGGTAGAAAGCATTCTGTAAACATGTATTTTGTCATTTATGACTGTTGTTAAGGGTTACCATAGAAAATGCCATTATTGGGGAGATTTCATTCAGTATAATAGTCAGCTAGAATCACAGTTTATAATTTCTGGATTGTTTAGTTACCTTCTTTTTTTCTATTTGATCTTTATTCTCAATAAATCTGCTTTACAGAGTCATTTATGTGAAAATGTAAGGAGTGAATCTCATTTAGTAAGGTGCAGGTTATTTAACATGCTCTGGGTTTTGACTCCACTATGCTACTGTTTTAGGTATTCCCAGTGTTGAAAAAAAAAATCAAAAATATTAAGATAAAACCTAAGCACAGCCCGAGAGACAGAGTCAAGGAAATAAATGAGTCCTCCAATACTTTCATATTTTATTAGGCTTATTTCAATCTTTTAGAATTTCCCCACCACACAGTATTGAAAAGAGTTGAAGGATTGCGTTGTATATAACAATTCTTGTATACCAAAAAACATTGCTCTCTTTCATTATTAAACTATTCCCAAAGCCTTGATGCAATAATGTATTATCTGGTCCAATCTTGGAACGAATGCCCAACCATTGTAAATATCAGCACTTATTACCCTCTAATCATGCCTGTAACATTCCTATCCACTTAGTTTGGAATAACCCATTTTCAACCCAGGTCTGACCGGGGCCAGGATTGAGAAGGGACTTTAAGTCCTAATCCTGACCCAAACCACTTTAGCTAACATCAGAAATGACTTCAACAGGGTGAGCTACAGAAACATTATTCCCAGAGTCGGACTGGGCTGAGATACAATGCAGCCAATCAGGGTTTTAAAAAAATCCAGCAGTACTACACAGACTTTATCTTCCTTCTTTTAAAGATATTCCAAGTTTTTTGTTTGCATTTTCCCAGTATGAAGCACCATTTAAAATTCATTCATGTTCTGGGATTAGTTCTACAATTCATTATTCAGTAATGTGTCATGCAGTGAATCATATATTTTGCTACACGCATAGCTGAGGTTTTTCAAAGTTAAATGTCAATCCAATGCACTGTGCTATATATCGTTTTCCTACACCATCCTGCTGGCTCCATCAGTAGTTAAATATTATCTTCCTGCCTTTCCTGAATGTGAACTCCAACATATTTTACTGTATATAGACAGAAGAAATTGCTTTATGAAGGAGGTAACACTAGAAAAATGTAAATCTTGGTTACATAGTTCTGGATGATTTAATAAGTATGTGGTTTTCACATTCAGCATTTGATGAATGATCCAGAGGTGCTAGTAGAGAGCAAAGGGATCCATTCATAAATATCTTTGCATAGTGCTAAATATTTGCCAGTATACCTGGGAGTAACTGCCACTGAATTCCACCTGTGCTGTGTTTTGGGTAAAAGACAAAACTTCAACTCGAATTCCATGCGTGGTTTGAACAATTAGGTTTGATGCCTTTTTATTTTGGATTATTGGCCAGAAACCACAAATTATTCAGATTATTGTTCAAAACCAAGAGCAGATTGGTATATCTTCCAACTGTAAATAGGAGTGAAATCTGCCATTGACTTCTACATGACCTCAGCAGGTTTGAGATGGAGTACTTTTTTATTTGGACTTTTATCAGGATTTAATAAATAACAAACAATTCAAGGTTTTTTTCCTTCTGAGAACTGATGTTTTCATTTTAAAACACCAACCAGCAAAAATAGGGCTTTAATAAATAACCCCTAAAAGTAAACAAAATAATTTGTCTTAAAAATGTTTAATATTTAAAAATAGACCAATTCAGACTCAAAGAGCCAATATTATGAATAACAGAATTGCCTATCCTATGGTGGTCTTTTTACAATTTTAGTATCATTGATACATCTGCCAATAAGACTGATATGTTGTAAACTGCTCATGTATGGTTTCCTTTGAAAAGAGAACCTATTCCCTTTGGAACTGTATGGTGGTGGCTACGCCGTTTTAAGGAAGAGCTTGACCTCATCAAATTATAGAAAGTTTCTTTTATGCAGACACATTTGTGGTAACTTCATAATCTTACTATGCTCAGCCTCTTGAATTATTCAATGATGACCCCACTTTGTTTCACTCAGACTAATTGAGCTGCCCACAGATTAGATGTTACTAGCAGCAATATGACGATATTGGCATTATGTTTACATAACGGGTCAGGTACTTCAAAATATGCTTCAAACTTATCTCTTAATTTTAATTGTTGAAATTCTTTCCCATAACATATAAAAGGGGTATTATTTCATTTAGAATGACCTCAAATCTTCTGCATTCCAAAACTTTTGCACAGTGGAGTAGATATGTTGTTTGGCAGATAGTTAGGTGGGCCTTTACCCAAAATTCTTTGAAAGTAAATGGTCTGAATACCCAAGCTTGGGATAGGGATACTATGGGGCAAATTCACTAAAGGGTGAAGTGACCATCGCTAGCTACAATTCGCCAGAAATCCAATCTGCAGGAGCATTGCCCATTTTCTAAGAGACCATAGCACAGGGTTTATTTGCACCCTATCACCAGTTGACTTTTCACTCTGGCGAATGGTTGTAACTCCACAAATTCACTAAGATGCAAACCTCCAACCAGGCGACTGAGAAAACAAAATTACATCAGTAATTACAATTACGTCAGTGACACCATATCCTGTATGTCGGAAATGCATTAAAGTATTAAAAAACCCTGGCAACTTTTCTTTTTTTAAAGCGGGATTGCCTTCAAAAATCTTAACTATTAAAGAAGTTTGTGTTAACATTTTCATGTGTAGGGCATTAGAGGATCTCTTCTGTCTTATTATGGTTCCTTGGACATTTGTATTAAAAAGTGGCCACTTCAAGCATTTGCACCAACATTACTAATAAAGGTGTCCACATGGCTTTTAGGCACCTGTCCTATTCCAATTAACCTAAGTGTAAGAGTGTTAGCAAAATTTTGCTAGGCAGGAACGTAGTCTAGTGAAACTTTGCTATGAAATGCTTGCTGAAGTAATGCTAGCGTAAAGTCAACCAGCTTTCAGCAGCAGAGACACAACTTTGCATTTTGGTGAATTAGTGTAGTGGCCTTGTGTGCCTGGCTAAGTGTTGCGAAAATTCGCCCTTTGGTGAATTAGCCTTTTGAATGGTTGGGTGTCATGGGTCAAATGAAGAGGCCTGTGATTGCTGAGGTAAATTGATGACCTTTAAAACCCCCTAGGTATATGTTTTGTTGCTTTTGGTTGTACCCTATGGATTGCCAAAGTCAGATTGGTCCTCTAGATTAGTGGGCCATTGTAGGCAGGGGACCTATGCCCTGGGAATAAAAAACATTATTTGACCTGAACAAGCAGACAGAGCATGTGAAATCATTGTCCATCCTTTGTCTAAATTAATGGTATGTCATACTGTGAAATAACACTTAAAAAGTACTTGTTGACCTTTTCCTTTGTCTTCTAAATTCTTTATAGTCATATTATCTATGGTTCTCATCATATACATTTATATAATTGTATTTATTTCTTTATTTATGAGTTGGGAGCAGGAATAGAATATAAGGGAGCAGGAATAGAATATAACTAATAGACAATATTGGAATGAAGAAGGGAGCAGGAATAGAATATAACTAATAGACAATATTGGAATGAAGAATGATATGTCTTATGATTTTTATCAGCGTTCTCCTTCCAATACAAACTGCCAGGGGATTAGATATGGGTGGCTGCCAAATAGGGGCTTCATAATCATTAAAAATTGATTTTAGAATATATCAAATGCTCTACTGTAAGGAGCACCATGAATCTACAGTTTGCACTAATCAGCTAATGCTTAGCAAGCTAACATTAAAGCACAGTTGTTTAACTCTTCAGGGACTGAATAACTGTGATTATAAAAGTGATTTAATAGTAGTCTTCATTTCCTAAAAACGATTTGTGGATACAGAAAAGAAGAACACAAGATGGAAATGTGGGGAGACTAGGGGATTAAGTGGTATTGATAAAGATGGATCTGAAGGACCAAGAAACTGAGGTAGAGTGTACAGCAGATACAGTGATTAATAATGGAGTAAGGAAGAAGGATAATGATTTTATCATACAGCCTTTTTCTGACTGGGTGACGGTCCACTTTAACAGGTGTGACAGTACAATGGAGTGCAAGGATTTACAGGAAACCATGTCCCATGCTAAACCAGGCTGAATGCAGCACTGCTAGATAATCATCTGTTTCCAAGCTGTCCAGTTATAGGCCAAACTAGTACTTTTGCTTTGTAAAAAACAAAATTTGCCCCTCTAAAAGACAACTTATTATCTCACTTATTGTTTTCTGGCCACCAACATTTGATGTAGTGGAGTGTTGGACTAGGTGTCCGGGGCTCACCAGGACCATGGCCTTAAAGGTCCACCAACCTCACCCTCTTTGTGAAGTCCTATCCCCCCACAAGTGCCTAGCTCTTGGGCCCATTGCTCTCAGCCAGTAGGCGGTCAAAGACCTGGTTGCAGATTTCAGCCAGGAAAGGTGCCCACTGCAGGAGTTTGGGGGTCGAAGATCCTGGCCATCAGGGATAAAGGAAGGCTGTGGTCCTGGGTCAAGTTTTCTCTAAGTGTATGTTAGGCACTCACCCAGTTCAACTGTAAGCTCCAGAGACCTCTTTCCCATGGTGTCTTTTACCACCTGGCACTTAAGCTCTGTGTCCTTATGTGAGCTCTGTGTACTGTGCATATTTATTTTGTGACTTGTCCTATGTCCAATGTAAGTTTTTCCCCTTTAAAAACTCAACCAGAAAAAAATGGTTTGATAAATAGACCTGTGGTATTACTATTTGCAATGAAGTCAAGTATCTTATCCCTTAATACCCCTATGAAAAGCTTTCTACCACTGATGTCAGACTAACCAGCCTATAGTTCTGAGAATTAGATCCATTTTTGAATTGGCATAGTCCCTTCTTTTCTGTCCTATGGGGTATTTTACTGCACACATTGTATAAAATATTTGTGAAGCAAAGGCCAAATGAAAATTGTCTTAATTCTAAAAACAAGGATGAACACTGAACACTGCATTTAGTCTGAGCGGACAATTGACAAAATGTATGAGTCTAGTTAAAGGAAATGCATTAATATATTACGCACAGTGCAATGTGATAAAACTGCCATGTGAAATGCATACCCCCAACGGTCCCTTTTTTTGGAGGGACATTCCCTCTTTTGACAGCGCAACCTGCAGTCCCTCATTTCATTTGTATTGGAAAGTCCCTCTTTTCTCTGCACGGAATAGCCAGAAAAAGAAACAAAGTTTCTAACTTAATTGGCTTTTGGCAAAGAGCCTAGAAGAACAGCTAACAGGTGAAAATAATAAGTAATTGATTGTATTTGTAACAGTTTAGATAAGGAGGAATATTTTCAAACTTTCATAACCTGCCAAATTTGGTAAAACAAACATGTTAATTAGTGGGTGTGACCACAAAAATGGGTGTGGTCAAAATGTTGCAGCGCTACGTATGGAAAAAAAAATTCTGTCCCTCTTTTTACTTCCAAAATGTTGGGAGGTATGGAAATGTGAAAAAAAATTGTAAAAAATTGCATCTTTTGCTTTGTATCTGAATGTGCTGAATAGCATTGGAGTCAATGAGCAATTTACACGTGTTTCACTTAGTTACACACATGCCCTGCATTGTTACTGGACTCTTATCTTTTCAAAAGAAAAAAAGGCCTCCCATTTTGCCAGCTTCTTAAAAACATCTGTGATTATTATTTAAAATACTGAAAAATTAAAAAGGCATATTTTAATATATATTCATTTATTTTTAAAAATATTTTTCACTGCACAGATTGTGCTGTTTTGAAGTGAAGCGGCAAACTCGACGCGCGTCGAGTTCGACGCGCGATGAAACGAGACGCACAGCGAAACGAAACACGCAGCAAATTTTTGCGAGTGTTTCGTTGAAACTTTCGCCATCGGCGAATGTCGGAAATTCGCTGCCAGTTCGCCTAGAGCTAATTTATTCTCCCATCACTAATAACATTATGTTCTACAGAGCTTATCTGCTATCTGCTGTGTAACTTTGAGAAAGCCTGGGGATCTGACCAAACATCAGCTTTGCTACAAATACATTTTTGCTATGATCCAGCATTAATCTGCTAAACAGGACCTATAACCAGAGACATAGGAGTAAAGCATTATACATAACAATAAAACAGCATACAAAGTAATAACACCGTCCATATTAGCATGTCAAATACAATGTGATACTCTGAGTCAGCACAAACTAGTAACGTCAATGGGAAATCAATAAACAGTATTGTTTCATGAAGTCTATTAATAGCCACACTATTATAAATCAATGTAATTGCAGAATTACAGAAGACATTCCACTGGCTACCATCTCACCAATAATCCATGTTATTACTCCCATAAGTGTCTTTACCCCAACAGCATTATTCCCCCACACAAAAAAATACTTCATGAACCAGAAAAACCTTCCTCCTAATTAAGCATCTTGCACAAATGCATTATTTGTATTAACACAAAACTTGTGGAAAGATAAAACTAGAACATCAAATTATCCAAATAGCCCCTGGCTGCTCAGTGAATTAGTGAATTCCAACTATACTGCAATTCACTTGAGTTCAGTATGACCTAAAAAAAACAATGGCTAAAAAAACAAACAAAAAACAAATTTTTTTGATGTCACATCTTTGGTAGGGATGGCGCGAACCGCGGAAAAAATGTTCGCGAACATATTCGCGAACTTGCGA
>CM044434.1:149590111-149606778 GCA_024363595.1 Xenopus borealis
GTTAGTATAGCTATGGGCATATATGGTTTGTGTGAAAGAGTGGAGAACTTGATGGACTCTGCCTTTTTTCAACCCAATTTAACTATGTAACTATTGTTACCAGAACTCCAATATAATTGCATCAAAAAGAATCATGACACTAGTGATGAACTCAAGTTGCCATGACCATTTATTGGCCTGCTGTTGCACACAGTGTCTATTATGGCATTAGAGTTGTGTCTATAGATACAACCCACTAGGGATACCCTACTGCCACTCCAGATCCGCCTCCTGAATAGGGTTCCATAAAAATCATGAGAATACTATTGACCAGGTCAGGCTTTATGCTAACACTGGTGTTCCTAAGCATCTTATGAGCATGTACATCTCCAAGTACCATTTATGAAATGTACTTAATTTTTCTTCTAAACTTGTGCTTTGCACTTGTGCTTCTGTTCATAAATGAGCCTGATAATAAGACTGTGTAATTAACAACAAAACTATTGGGCTGTAGATATGTGGTGGTGCTACCTAGTAACAGTGTTAGGATTGATGGGCGAAAACTTTATTCGCTAGCAAAAGTAGCCGATAACCCGCCCGTGCTGGCATAATTAGCTGTTAGGGGGGGTGCGGGAACTGATGTCCGGAGACCGGTGCTGTTAATAGAGCATCAGCGGCTCTTTCTTCAAGTTTTGTTGGCGGCATCAAGTCTGAGCTGTCAAAACAGCTACTCTGCTGTTACGTTCTCTCCCCTCCCTGATACTAATTGTATACTTTGTGGCAACCATATAGGAGTAGGGGGGTACAGGCACCAGCGAATTTTGAAAATTCGATCCAATCGAATGATTCGAAATATTCAACTATCGACAGTCAAAGTGCTTCCCCTTTAAATTTTTATCCGACTGCCTAGTTCGCCGGATCAAAGCTAACAAATTGGGTTTGGTTATTTTTGATTAAATAAAAATAATTCGATCGAATGGTTAAAATCGTTCTAATCGATCTATTTGAACAATTTTATTGATTGCATTTTTACTATTTGATCGTTCGATCAATTGACTTACGGTAAAAATCCTTCGAATTCCAATTTGGAGAATTTTTATTCCCTAACTATTCCCATGGTCGAATTTGAGGGTTTTTTAACCCTCGAATTCGACCCTTAGTAAATCTGCCCCCTTGTTTGGACCTTGGCCTATTGGCTAACCGTGGAAACAAATAAAAATTAAATCTTGGGTGGGTACGGTCAGCATGTAGATTTCTTGGACATAAGAGGGATGTGTTGTATTCCAGCCACTAACCATGAATAGCTTTACAAGCTGATTTTTTTTTTAAGATGTAAAGTATTGAAATTAATTGTGGGTTGTTTTTTAATTAGAGATGGCTGGACAGTCACCATCTGGCTCATCAGACAAGCTGTGATGTATAGCTATATATTAGATATATTAGATATAATATTATGTGTAAAGACAAACTTATCACTCAGAAATCACAAATATTATGGAATATATTTAAAGATCTGAATATAACAAGTATGAATGGAAAAAGCTCTGAACAATGAGCTTAAAACTATAAGGCAAATTCGTTAAAGGGCAAAGTGGCCATCACTATTGAAAATTAGCCAGAAATTATCACCAGGGACATCACCTATTCACTAACAGGTGTAGACGACAATTCGCTAGCGAATGAGACCGTAGCTAGCGCACCACATTTGTCCAGAAAATTTGTCTGGACAAAGGCACATATTCTGCATATTCACAAGTTCAAATTTTACAGTATGCTACCTCTTTCACCAGAGCTTCCTTTGCACCTTAGACAAGGCGAACTGATAAGATGAAGCTTCATCCTCCTCAATCTTATGTCAGTGACATCATATCCTGTATGCTAGGAATAAAAGTTGTAAAAAAATGCTGGCTTTTTTTTCATTTTTTTAAAGTGATTGTCTTCAAAAGAATGCCTATATTAAAGATTTTTGTGTTAGCAATTTTTTAAAGCTATTTGACGGGCATGCCATATTTGTTTTATAGTGGGCCAATGTCTTGGGTATTAGAGCATCTCTTTATTCTTTATTTTTCTTCCTTGGAAATTTGTAATAATAAGTATACGAACTATATGTACCGGCCTATTCAAATTGACCTAAGAATAAGAGTACTAATAAAGTTTCACTAGACAGAATTGAACACTAACGAAAGATCACTAAGAAATGCTTGTGCTGATGGATTAACGCTAGCAAAACTTTCACCAGCGTTCGGCTGAGATGCAAATTCGGATTTTAGAGAATTAGTGGTAATGAATTTACGCTTGACAAAGTGCTGCAAAGTGTGGAGGACCATTCACTAGCAAAAATTCATCCTTTAGTGAATTTTCCCCTATAAAAACCTCTAAAAAGTATTTCTAACAATTCCTAGCGGAAAAACATCCAGAAAACTTCAAAGTACAGATGAAGTCACTTTGGATTGTGTGTTTGACATATAATAACTAAACTCAGACTTCACACTTGTCTCACTTAACACAGAACATTGCGTCACAGCATCCCATCTAATTAAAATGGTGCTTAGGTATGCTAATGAAAAGGTTAAATGCATTAAATTAGTTAAGATAACTTTAGATATCACAGTTTCTTCAATTAGCCCTGACTCATGATGCATTTAACACACAAATCCAAGTGGCTGCATCTGTATGAAAACTGTACCTTAAAAGTGGTCCAGTCAGATCGGCACAGCCCCCAATGACTTCTAAAGGACCTTAACCCCTTTTAGTTGGCAAAGTTTCACATTAGAGATTTTCATGGTTTCACATTTAATAGATATTAAATTTTTAAGAAATGTGGAAAAAACATTTTTCAAGATTCATGGAAAAAATCTGAATGTATTTATCAACATTCTCCTTATAGTGGTTTTAGAGGTTTTTAAAGCCACAACTAAACTCTAAAACTATGAATGTCATGAAATGTTTTAATAGACCCCAATATAAAATGCACTAAACGGTGCTGAACAATTTGAAAAAATATGAATACCTCTAAAACCTTTAAAAGTTAGATTTGTTTTCACACAATTACTTGTGACAATCACCTCTAAGGGGCAAATTCACTAAAGTGTGAAAATGCGCTAGCGTTGCCTTCGCAAGGTGAATTTTCGCCAGTGCTTTGCAAATTCACTAAGATGCGAATTTGTGCTCAGGGCTGCATACGGCAAAGCGCATTTACGCTAGCGATGCCTAATTTGCATATGGCGTGAACTTAAGCTTATAATAGAGGTGTATATTACAACCACTACAATTAAACTACACAAGCCCAGGAAACCTTTAATAAATAAAATAAAGTTGTCCTAAACATGTGCCCACTGTATAGCTGAGTTGCCATATGTTAGGAAATGTAGGGGGGTAAGGAGGGTAACCCTAAAAAAAATTTGCTTTTTTTCAGACTATCACCCAACAAAAGGTAAAAGACGCCAGCCAAAATTTCAAGGTTTTTTTTCAAACTCCTATCTATTGTATTGAACTTCGCCATGTCTGACCTGGCGAAGTACTGTCTAGTGTAAGAGGTAACGTTCACAACAATTTTCATCTTAGTGAATTAGCGTAGTTACGTCCCTTAGTCAGTGCGCAACTTCGCTTGGCATAAGGGTGCAAAGTTGCGATATTTATGACGGCTTATATGAAAGTCTGATAGAAATGCACTCACATTAGCATGTATGATGATAAATTATAGTAAAATGCTCATCAATAATACACAATGTGATACATTCATGGAATAATCCAGAGACAGACAATATGGATAATAGAAAAATAACATGACATTTTTATTGTTTAATTTTCGCGCGCATCTCTCTTCTGTAATCTAGACCAGGCCACTAAAGTAAAGAGAAATTATTGCTGAGTATCCACAGTGAAACAGTTTGCTTGTTCTCTAATATACACTTAATAGTAATGGTGTTGACACAAAACATAAAATCCCTCTACGTCTTCTCATCAATTATGCAAAATCACCATAAGCAATTATAAAAGTGTTAAATACTCATTAATCTTTAATAATAAGATTGCATAAAAAGGAAAATGTGTGTGTTTACAGGGTTTATATAAAGCAAATAATTATATATTAATAGACCAGTATCTATGCGTGTAATAAATAATGTAAGAAGCAAATATAAGAGGACATTGATTTAAATAATATAAAATAAATGGGGGCTACCAATTTCCATTTTGTTATATATTCCATATATTCCAAGTTGCCACCTTTCTCATTATTGTCAATAATAATATTATAAAAATATAGACCAAGGGTTATGTTTTCCATCATTTTGTTTTGCTTTCCATCATTTAATTTTTTTCATTATAAAATATTTCTGTCATTTAATACCTTTATTTTATTGTAGAATAACTGACATTCTTTAAACCTTTGTTTTTTTGTGCATTTTTTATTAATTAATTTATTTATATTTATTTATAGAGTATTGTAAAGACAGTGAATAGTCATTGCAAACAAGGCAGTTGGGTGCACACACTAAGGGGCAGATTTACTATTATTCTCCAAAAAAAATTCGATTATCCTCGATATTCGATTAGCATTCGATTTTCGAATGCTAATCGAATAGTTTTAGGCTACCCTTTTATTCGATCTTCGATCATTCGATGATTGAATAACGATCGAATAATGATCATTCGATCATTCGAATGAATTATTCGATCATTCGAATGATTCGTACGATTCGAACGATCGAAGACTTCGATCGTACGAATCCTATTCGATCAGGACTTAGCCTCAGAAGCCTATGGGAGGGCTCACATAGGCTTCTATTACAATTCGGTAGGTCTGGCGAAGTAGGCAATCGAATAACTTTTAAAAATTAAAATCCTCCGCTGATCGAATGATCGAATATTCGATCATTCGAATCTATTCTATCATTCGATCGTTCGTTATTCGATGATCGAATAAGCCAAATTTGCATATTCGACCAATCGAATTTTTCCTACAATCGTTGTTCAATCAAATTTGATTGACGTGAATTTAGTAAATCAGTCCCTAAGGTGCAGATTTATCAAGGGTCAAATTGAATTTTTTTTTAAATTGGGTGATTAGGACCGACTGCAAACTCGAATTGAATTTGAATCTAATTCGATTGAATTTTATTCGTTTTTTTCAACAAAAAAAATTTGATTTTCAAAAGTCCACCAAACTACTCCAAATTGATTGTAATAGGCTAAAATAGCAATTCAGCAGATTTTAGATGATGAATAATCAAATATGAACTCTTAAAGGGACAGTACATGATAAATTGCAAAATTCCAATTTCGATTTTTTTAAAAACTCAAATTTGAACTATTCCCTAGTTGAATTACACTAAAATAAACTCAAAATGTTAACTAAATACTTTAATTTTTAATTCAACCCTTGATAAATCTTCCCCTAAAACGAATTTAAATTTTTGTTCATTGACCAAGATCTGTGATGATTCCAGGTTTCTGGACCACTACAATCAACATGTTTACGGTGTTTTACATGTAATGGGGATCAGTGAGCATTCATTGTCTCATACAGGACAGTGCTTGGTTGCAGCATGCCATTATGGTTATGAAGTGTGCACCTAAAATTAATAATAATAATAATAATAATAATAAATAATAAGTGTACACCCCTGATCTGTGTATTGAGTTTAAACAACCAAACTGAAGAATCTGACATTTTATGAGTTCAAATATGACAATTGTTCCAAATGAGGAGCTAAATTGGAAAAATTACTTGTATATGAGTTAGCTAGTGGTGTGTCTGTCCTCTTACATTAGAAAATGCAGAAAAGGCACATAATAATAAATATATGAATAATCTATGTTGCTTCCTGCTGTTGGTGATTCTGGTCAAACAGAGTCCTCACTATTTGAATCTTATCACATTTTTTTAATGTATTTTACTATATTGCCTGTCTACTTCTTTATATTACAATATCTATTGTAAACAAATTTTGCATCATTTTCCTTCCTTCAATCCTTTTATCTTTATTTTTCTTTTACACTATAAATACAGTAGATGCCAGTGTGATATTTATTCATTCGCAGTATGGCTGTAGTCACAGATTAAACTATTTTAATTATTAACATGTAGATGATTCATATGGTATTCTCTTTAATTGAAGTATGCTTTCCTAATTTGGTTCCACTCTAATTGAAGTTGACTTTGGCATTTTTATCTCAGCTGGTGTTTGCATTTAATTTCCCTCGAAGTGTCAGTTTGGAACAGACTGGGAGAGATAACATTTATTTCTGTTTTCATTATATGCCATTTATTTTGTATTTGTGGTTCCATAAACAAATTATGCTTTCATCTGGGTATTTTCATTATTCAATCAACAATGTATTATGAAGGAAATTATAATAAAAGGCTAGTAAATTACTAGCATCAAGTAGTAACATTAGTGATCCCTGCCATATTGTCTTTATAATTAAAGGGATATTTTCACTTCCGTGTCTAAAAACCAAGCAGATATTTCATTTGTATCTCACTGTATCATTACAGTGTATGAGGTTATTGTGCCAGAGCAATCATGACTGCTCACACTCATATGAATAAAGAGGGAAAAACCAGATAAATAAAGACTCCCTGTGCAGAATAAATGATGTCAACATATTTTACAAGATCTAGTGACTATGAACAGTATTTATATTGATGTAATTTATTGTATTGTTATAACATTTTCCATTTTGTATCTATTCATTTTTTATATTTGTGCTCTTCTTGAGCTCTTGAATTTTCTATTATTTCTATTACAGGGTTGTTTCCTTCTACATTGCAAAACTCTCTTTTGCTGCCATTCTGCTAATTAACACTATTGGGCAGATTTTTCAAAGGTCGAATGTTAGAGTTTTTTTAATTTGAATGAATTCGAATGACCTCAAAAGTTGAATAGTATCTTATTTAAGAAAAAACTTGAATATCTAAAGCTCGAACAAAATTACTAACCAGAAAATTCTAATCAAATTCAAATAGACTTGACTAAAGTCTACATGAACTCTGCAGGTTTTAGGTGGTGTATAGACAAATTCGAATTGTTCTCATGGATCAGGTATGATAAATCTCGAATTCGAGTTTGGATTATTCCTAATTTGAATTTCAAAATCAAACCTTAATAAATTGACCCTAATGGGTTCACTATGCTGTTGTGATATCAAAACTGGGTTTCAGGTAGGGGAGATGTTATTATTATAATTATTAACATGTATTAGCATTATATAGCACCAACATATTTTGTAGCACTGATGTTACTGTTTGATTTCACATTCCTAGTATTTGGCATTCTGTCATTTACATTAACTATGACTATAATTGGACTGGATGCTCTTCTCATAAAAAATGGTATGACCAACTATAGTTATAAGTATTCACTGGTAATTATGGGAATGAATCTAATTAAAATTAAATGTTTCTTCACAGATTATTTTCTTTGCTCCTTGCTATGGATCTGCTGAATTGGACTACTATATTTTGTTAACCTTGCCATCTACAGCATAAATCTAGGTAAACTAGTTTAGCTTGATGGGCTTCTGTCTGCGGTGAACCTTTCCTACTACAGTATATAACCAGGGGCGATCCTAGGCTCCGTGCCGCCTGAGGCGGCCTTGGAGTTGCCGCCCCCCCTTCCCCACGGTGCTCAAAAGTTAGTGCCAGACAGGGGTAGGGGGAGTCCACTGCGCTAGTGCGCTCTGCAGTGCATTAATTCTGAAATAATCAAGTTTATATTGTAACGTTCAGGAGGAATGGGATCGCCCATGCACTACGGCCACAACACAACAGTAGAATAAATGTCCTTTTATTTCTTATTAGAACTTAAACATGCTTGCTGCATCTTGAGCAGGAAAAATGACAACTTAAACAAGCTGTATCTTCAGCAGGAAAAATGACAACTTAAACAGTTTTCAGCATATAGTAACATCAGCTATCATGCTCAGTAAAACTGACAAACAGTTGTGCCGCAAGCTGTGCCTAACATTCAAATGTATATGGCTAAAAATGTAGATGTATACAGTACAAAATAAATTACAAAGTTTATGTGAACTTGACATGTGGCAATGATGGCTCTCAGTGTTCCACCTTGTCAAACTACTCATAGTTGTGTTTTGAATGTAATCTTCAAAATGGATGGCTTGCTTGTCTCCACTAGTATCCAATAGAGGGATTAGCGCCAGTTTCATACACAATTAAATGGATTATTTTGCCATTCAGCTTAAGATCAAAATCATTGAATTCTAGATTTAATCAGGGCTAAGTATGTTAGTCAATAAGGATCAAATAGCTCAATTCATTGTTAACCTGTCTCATAAAAAAACTAATTACAGCAATTTATTTCTGCTGAGCAATCTTCCGTCTACAGAAGGTGGTCCTTGTATTTATCATTGATGGTGTTAAATTGTCTGTATTGTTATGGACTGGCACATTTTGGACTTATAGTATTAACAGGCACTTTCATGGTTTAATAATCAATGTATGGTAGGCATAATTTGTGCTGATTAATAATACAATGATTTTTCACAAAATATGGGAGAATTGGGATCTTAACATAATACGCTTATGCTCAGATCATTTCACTAGCAGTGTTTAGAGAAATATGAGTTTAGAGGTATGAATGCAAGATTAATTTTCTTTTCTTCGTTTCCTACTTATATAAGAGTTAAAAGGGCCTAAGCATCAAAACGACATTTCTGTCTGTGGAAAAGACAAGCATATATATAAAAATACAGGGAAATATATTTACGGAATAAATCCATAATTAAAACCTTCAAATATATATTTATTATTTTTTGTAGCAATAGGTAAATATGGATTATCATTTTACATTGATTCTCTGTTCATAAAGAGTGCATCATCTGACTGCAGCAGCCCTCATGAATGAGATCTCTATGCTTATTATATAACTTGAATTAAAAAATTGAACGGCTGCATAAAGTAATAATAGTACTTTACCTTTTCTTATCTTCACACTCTACAGAATTGTTCAGCAGTAATAAGTAATTAAGATAAGGACCAATGCTCGGACTGGGAGAATCACACAACTGGAAGGAAGAAACTAGATAAAGTGAAATTGTTGAAACTGGTCCTAGTGTGTATAAATGTGATAAGAAAGTTAGATTGTAAGCTCCACTAGAACAGGGACTGATGGTAATCGTGAATGGTTTCTCTGTTAAGTGCTGCAAAAATGTATACGCACTACAGAAATAAAGAATAGTAATATTAGCAGACATAATGGCAAACAGTAAACTGAGAGAAATATTACATTAATGGTAGTGTTTTTGGAGAGGAAAATTAAGATTTCTAAAAAGTTTATCCTTTTTCCCTGTAATAGAAAGGAGTACCTTGTACTTGATCCAAATGAATATATAATGAATCCTTATTAGAGCCAAAATAATTTTGTTGAAAGGTAAGGAATGACCCCTTATCCGGGACAGAAGAGATCCCGAGCTAGTTTGATTGTGAAATCATTTTTCAGTTTATTGTGTTTGATTGTGAAATAAAATAATTAGGAGGGTCTAAGAATATTCTTTGTTTTTGGTCAGATTTCACTTTTTCATTATTATATTCTTTGACATATAGACACAATTGTTTTGTATCATTCCAGCCTACTGCAGCTGACTTTACAACCTAATTGAAATGTGTTCTTTGCTCCAGGTCTGGTGAAAGCAATCATTTCACACAAGAGGGTTATGATATTTTTTTATCAAAGTATTTATTTCTATAAATTTATAGAAATTTCCTTAGATAATCATTTCATATTTTGCCTTACAGGAGAACTAACCCCTAAAAACATATATGGGGAGAAATGCTGCAGTTTATATACTAAACTAACTGTATCAGTCTGAAATTTCATAGTCTCTATAACAGTAATGAACTATGCCTTGGATCATGGATTTTATTAGGTGTGTCAGCAACACATATATAATAAATAGCATCGCTAGCCTACTTCTTTTTTTAGCTTCTGATCTCCTTTTAAAGCTATCATATAGGATAACCACATTTACTTATAATTTATTTGGTTTTCTTTGCAGTTTGCTCCCAGTATTCAAGAGGAGTTTTTGCCATTTTTGGACTATATGACAAGAGATCAGTACACACCTTGACCTCATTCTGCAGCGCCTTGCACATTTCCCTCATCACACCAAGTTTCCCCACTGAGGGTGAAAGCCAGTTTGTACTGCAGCTCAGACCATCGTTACGAGGTGCTCTACTCAGTTTGCTTGATCACTACGGGTGGAATCATTATGTCTTTCTGTATGATACAGACAGGGGTAAGTCATGATGTGATTTTTATTTATTTGCAATTGGTTTTAAAGTACATTTTGTAGCTCAAATGTCAACATTTATGGAACAACAAAGCTGGTTTGTGAAATAATTACTGGCCATGTTCTACTAACACTGACTACAAAGGGGATATGATCAGGAAATGTTGATGTAAATGTATTGAGGATCAAAATGTCATATGGTGCTTTAACATCTTAAAGAAATTATTCAGTATAAAATGAAAAACTGGGCTGTGCAAAATAAAAAATGTTTTCAATATACAGTAGTTAGTTAGGCAAAAATGTAATGCATGAAGGTTGGAGTGATTGTACGTTTACCTAACAGAACAGAACACTATTTACTGCTTTTCAGCTGTCTTGGTTTACACTGACTGGTTACCCTGGTTACCAGAAGGTATCCAATCAATGACTTGAGGGAGGGCCACATGGGTCATAACTGTTGCTTTTGAATCTGAGCTACATGTTGAGGATCAATGACAAGCTCACTGAACATGTACCATGTGGCCCCCTTCAAGTCGCTGACTAACTCAGATTTAGGGAGCTGAAAAGCAGGAAGTAGTGTTCTGTTCTGTTATGTTACACATCCAGTCACTCCAGCCTTTATACATTACATTTTTGGCTAACTAATGATAATAGAAACATTTTGTATTTTGCACAGCCTATCTATTTACCCAGTTTTTATTTTTACTGTTCCTTTAAGTCAAATGCTAATTTGAATGAGAGTTTTAGAAAAACGTAACCAGAAGATCCAGTTTTAACATGAAACTAGGTTGTAGTAAAATCTCACCCTGGTCATCCAGTGGTGTGGTGGGGATGCCTGCCATGCCGCTCCTCTTCCTCTACAGCCCCGCTTCATAGTGCGCGCGCCGTGCACACTTCTGCCTCTTCAAGGTACCTCAATGTAAGTTTTACATTGTCCGTGATAGGTTTATTCCTGGTGCCTTGTACCTTGTGCTAAAAAGCTTCCAGTCCTGGTTCTGATTTCCTGTGTTTGACCCTGCCTGACTATCGAGTACTCTGACCTTTGTATCCTGATCCTTGCCTGAAAATCGACTTTGATTCTGCTTAACTCTCCTGATTGACTTCCTAGTTTGACTCTCGCCTGATATCTGACTCCTATTCAGTCTCATCCCATCTATTTGATTACCCTCTGCTATCTGCCTGCCTCAACCCAGCCTGTATGACAATGTATCTGCTTACTCCTGCTTGTACTGTGACCTTTGGCCTATAGACTATAACTACAGTCGTGCCCATCTGCCTATCCATAACCTTTACCTTGCACCTCTCGTTTAAGTCCAGGTGGCACCCAAGTAAGCTGAGGGCTCCTCCCTAGGCGCAAAGGCGGTCACACTACAGGTGAAGCACGAGCCGAGACCAGGGTGTTTGGTGTTTGTTCTGGTGCTGGGTGCTGACTGTGACATAGTTATAATTACCAACAGAACACATTTTCATTGTGTGAAAACACAATATCAATAACTCTTATCTTGAGTTGAGACTGTGCCTTGCGCAGTGGCCTGTTGTGAGGAACATAACACATACAACATTGTATGACTCTTGCTCTCAACAGATACCCAAACAGGCCTGATTAAACAGACCTGTCAACCTTTCCAGGTTTTTCAAGAGTCACCTGTATGTATACTATAGGTGGGATAAGAGCAGGGAATGTGGTCAGAGTTTAATGGAGCATGGTCAGAGTATAACAGGGCATTTTGTATTGAGTTGCATTTAAAAAAAAATGAATGACAGTATCTTTAGTCACCAGCTCTGGTGTCTTTATGTATATGCATGTTAATTCTATGAAACCTTTTTATGCCTTCAAGTGATAAGCAAACTGATCTAAATCTTCTACAAATACATATGAATAACAGTGATCTGGGAGGGATGAACAGCAGTGCTTATTCATTATTTAAATGATTATTTTATAAGATTCACTGATTAAATACATTCATTCTTACAAACACTTAATTTGAGGGTATTGTTGATTAGATGTAGAGATTAAATTATGTCTATTGGTTGAAGTATAATCTATAGAAAAAAAATGTGTTGATAATGTTGTAAATTAACCAGGGCCAGAACTAAGGGTAGGCAGATACCTCTTAAATTATCCCTCTTCCTTTTTTGCAGCCCTCTGGTTTTTGTCTCTCCTCCCCTCTGTCTCTATTCTCCCTTCCCTCCTCTGTCTCTCTTTGCCCCCTTCCCTCCCCTCTGTCTCTCTTCACCCCCTTCCCTCCCCTCTGTCTCTCTCCGCCCCCTTCCCTCCCCTCTGTCTCTCTTCACCTCCTTCCTCCCCTTCCCTCTGTCACTCTTCCCCTTCCCTTCTGTCACTCCCACCTCTTCTCTGTCATTTTCCCATATCACTCCCATCTCCCCCATCATTCCTCCTCCCCTCAGTCGTGGTCTGGCCAGCCGGCCAACCAGGTTGCCTGTGGCACCTAGACAGCTTGGCGCTACCCTGAAATCAACAGTGGCTGATTACCATAAGGGCCCCTCAAGTCATGATTTTCAGGGGGCCCAGTGGCATTGATTGGAGGGCAGGAGTGTAACAGGAGTAGAGCTTTGCCAACCTTCAGGCCATTTGGTTGCCCTTGGCATAACATGGCTAAATTGGGTCCTCAGTTATAGAAGGGAAGCTATTTCCCTTTCCTGTGTGAAAATATTCTGCTGGCTGGGCTACACACTTGCTGCAGAAAGTACAGTAGTGCTGCATAGGGCCTGGAAAACAGGAAGGTCCCAGAATAACAGGGCAGTTCTGATATAGTAACTCTAGGGGGCACATTTACTAAAGGTCGAAGTGAAAATTCTAATTAAATTCAAATTTTTAAAATTCAAATGTTGAAGTAATTTTGGGCTACTTCAAATAGCCCAAAATTCGATTTGAATTGAAAAAAATTGAAAATTCGAATTTTAGAAGTACTGGCCCTTTGACTTCAACTATTCGGCAGCTTAAAGCTGCCAAATTGCCATTTTAGCCTATGGGGGACCTCACAGAACTTGACCTGAAAGTTCTGAGAAATAGAAGGATATTTGTGAAATGACCCCCCCCAAAAGTTTTTTCAATTCGAAATTCGACAATTAGTAAATCTGCCCCTTGGAGTGAATGCCAGAATCAGGAGTTTTATATTGAGCAGCCAGAGGCTCTGACAAGGAGAAAAGGATGGTTACTACCCTGCGGTGACAATGCCACCAGCTTAGGGACTCAAGTGGATCAGATAAGTTCCCAGGCAGAGGTATTACTGTTCAGTCTGTCCTGACCGTGGGTGGAGGCACGCCATTATATACTGTACCTGCTCTCCCATATAGCGGAGGCACAGGACTCCTGTAGCATCACAAGGAAGGAAATCAGTGTTATATTTCTTGCAGTAGCAGAAGAGGGCTATGTGTTTTTATCAACTCCAAAAATTTTGGGAGCCAGACACAAAATATACTCCTTACTTCTTCTGTGATCTGAGATGTTGTTATGGTTACTGCAGTTACACTTTACTGTCTTAAGTGCAGTTATATTAATGAAGGGATCATTTGATTAGTCTAGGGTTCCCAAGATCGAAGGTAATTGTATTTGTTGCCATACATTTGTAAAACTGGTGTGTTTGGTATAGAAACACAACTACAATTTATATAAGCAAGCTGCTGTGTAGCCATGGGGGCAGCCATTCTAGTACAGGGTACACAATAGATAACAGATAAGTTCTGACAAATCCCATTATATAATAAAGAGCTTATCGGTTTTCTGCTGTGTATCCTGTGCCTTTTCCTCCTTTTTCAGTTTTGAATGGCTGCCCATTGACTACACAGTCACTTGTTTATATAAACTATAGTAGCAGTTATATCAGTTCAGTGCAACAGTATATTATATTTTCATTACATTAAAACACTTTAATTTTTTTTGGTGTTAATGTTCCTTTAATTCATAACCTCTTAAATTATTATATATCTAGAAGACTGGCAGGATAGTAAACTTTAAATTTTATCTGTTTTAAAATATTTGACAAGGTATACAAAAGCGCAGCATTCAAAAAATGTGGACTCTATGTTGAGCTTAAAGATTTCTTGTACAATAAATTTCTTTTATGAAAGTTGGTGTTTACAACATTTTAAAAGCTTATTTTCCTTTGAAAAACACATTCAAGGACATGACTAATACACATAGAATACTGCCTATAACATGACAATATATTTTGAAAAATTAATCCACTTTAACCCAGAGGAGGAGGGAAAAATGGAACATAATAAAATAATAAAAGGAGTAGGAGGGACATTCAACATTTCAGCAATGGGAAGATTATACAAGTATTAGATTTGGTTAGAAACAAGTAAGTGCTGTGCATTAACACAAAAAATGTTGTCTATAGTACAGTATATATATATATGTATTTATATATATGGACATATTTACAGTAGGGAGCAGATTTAGTAAGGTTCGAATGGTAAATTCGAGTTTTAACATTTTTTTCGGGCAAAACTCACAAATTCGGATTTAAACCACTGAATCAAATTTGAGATTTATCACACCTTGACCCTGGAAACAGTTCTAATTCGACTATTCTCCACCTAAAACCAGCTGAGTTCATGTAGAAATCAATGGCAGAGTTTCCTTGAACTATTTGAAGATGTTAATAGTAGTGAAAAGCCAAATTTTGGCATGCAAAAACATATATATGATGAGAGCTTGCTAGTAAGAATTATTTCACATATATACGTAAAATTTAAAGGCAACACATAACATGGTTTAGAATGGAGTTTTTTTCCATTGAATTATCTAACCTCACAACCTCACTGGACTTTTTTTGCTTACTTTGCAACTCTTGTGTCTGTAGGGCACAAAGCAGCGATCCACAAACAGTGCCTTAGGAATACAATTCAGCACTTCTTTCACTATAGTGATTTATGTGCAAGAATATATTTTATAAAAGGTCATGTGTCAGCTAGATACCAGATGGTGTATTTTTTGTTAGGCATTTAATGTTGTTGAACAGCAGCTGGACGAATGGCTATGAATGTTTGAAGCTGTCAGAACAGAGGGGAATGTGTATCAAAAAGACATAAAAAAATAAAAAGGCATAGCAAGAGTTGCCTGTAGTCCTGTAGCACAGCAAATGAATTTTTTTTTATGTTTTTGCATGTGGAAACTGAACATGAATTTCCAGTTATATTTCCTTCACCATAAGTTATACAGTTATGGAATAAATAATTTGAATACCGATTATCTAGAAAGCTCTGCAATAAATGTTCCATAGTGTCCTATTTAAGCAAATAGTTTGAATATTTTTTTCCCTGTAAATATAAAATAGTGCCTTGTACATGATGATAATAAGTTGCATAAATTATATATGCTCTAAGTTATTGAAATGTGCTTTGAGTTAGGGTAGACCTTATTCAGCTAGGAAGCAGAGAGAGCACCAGTTACATTTGACCCTCTCTCCATGGGATGGGCCTTTGCTATGTGAAAGGGTGAAGGAGCAATTTGTGCAACTACACCTTACTTGTGCTGCATAACTAAATAATAGAATTGGATGCTAGAAGGTTATTGACAAAACATATAGCAACAGGCTTTATTCACTTAAAGAGTAGCCAGGGATATCATACTCACAATCCATGAGATATTCACATAAATGTCAAGTAACATTTCCTTGTGACCTGGATCCCCACACATTGGATCATAGAAATCAAATAACCAAAATCCCTTAGTCACATTCCTACGTGGCAGGTCAGTCTTGCCTAAGGGAGAGTTAACTTTTCTAGAAAATGCTTTACAGAGAATTATCAGTCCTGACCAAGGGCCTCACCACCCTCTGGGTCTCTTTACTAGGACCTAACTGCCAGGCTTCTAGTAACAGCCACTCTCTCCTGAAGTAGAAGGCAAAGGAGGAAGCTCCACCATCTACCCAACACTATACTGAAGTGTGAAATTAAGTGGTCATCAGCTTCTGGAGCAATGATACACATTATTCTTATGTCAAAATGGATACACTCCCTTCTGCTCAGAAACTGAGGGAATAAGGAAGTGTAGTGGTTAAAAGCCATAGTGGAGCATTAACCCATGGGCCCCTACAGTAGTAGGTATCACAAGATGTAGCTGGATTTACCATAAATACTGAACTATTGTCTCCAGACCATCCAGGATTAGGTACTGTATCTAAGCAAAGTGCAGAGTAACTTTCAATCCCATTTTGTTCATCTGCATATTATAATACAAATGTGTTCTACTACTGTATCTGCAGAGATGACACACTCCCAGACATAAATTTTGAAGGTTTTTGTACCAGACCCCAGATAAATAAAAAAATAAATTGAAATTCTGGTTTACTGTTTTTTCAACAGTGCAGTTTTTTCCAGATTGGATTCACTTGGGAGTGCCTATAATCAAAAGCTCACAGTTAGAGACAGACTAGAGAATTATAGGGAGCAGGTAATAC
>CM044434.1:149622931-149642128 GCA_024363595.1 Xenopus borealis
AAACAATATACTATACAAGTGCAGGTGATTAACAGGATGCTGTCATGATTTATACTGTGTAGTAGTTTTTTCTAAATTATGCTGTTCACACTGCAAATAATTCACTCTACAATTTCAAATTTCATTCCTAACCCAAGAAGTGTATTTTTGTAGTTGTAATATTAGTGTGTTGGCTTCTGGTGTAATATTGATAGTGTCTCAGGTCATTTTGCCTGGCCATGGAACTTTCTGACAGGTTATTGTTTTTCCTACTGAGTCCCAGTGGGACATGGATTTTTTTGACTCAGTGATGTTATTATATCTACCATGGAGCAGTTATCTGGTTACCTTTCCATTGTTTTATCAGAGCACAAGTCACATGACTTGGGGCAGCTGGGAAATTGACAATATGTCTAGCCCTATGTCAGATTTCAAAATGAAACATAAAAAAATCTGTTTGCTGTTTTGAGAAATGGATTTCAATGCAGACTTCTGCTGGAGCAGCACTATTAACTGATGCATTTTGAAAAAAAAATCCCATGACAGTGTCTCTTTAAAGGACAATGAAATGTTAAAAATTATTCTGTTTAAGCACCTATTGTGCAGCTGGAATCCCATGTCTCTGGCTTTAGTCAGATGTAGATGCTCTGCCTGCATAATTCAAGTCAAAGAGTTGGTTGATGTAGTCAAAACCCTTAACTTTTTTCGTGAAATCGGATGATTACTATTCGATCGTTCAATAGATCGAATAGCGGTAAAATCCTATGAATTTGATATTCGATTTTGTCGGATTTTACTAAAGGGCAAATTTATCATTATTCATGAATTTGAGGGCTTTTAGCCCTCAAATTCGGCAGAAATTTGATTGTCGAATTAGAATTCGATAAAATCGAATAGTTTCACAATTTTGTATGGCTTTCCAGATATTGTAAAACCATTTCAACCAAGAAAAAATCATATTTCATGTCACAGGCTCTCCCATAAAAACTCCTGACTCCATTGAATAATACAGTATTTTTGCAGCATTTTTTTCTGAGAATGTTGTGAATAAATATGTTTTGTGTTCTGGTTTCCTTTAACATAATCAGTTGGTATTAGACAGAGGGAATGCAATAGGATGCTGAATTCACATTTTTAACCTGGAATGACAACCAATAAGGATATTGCTTTTGTTATTCTTCTGTGCTTTACATGGTGCTTTTTCATTTACATAGTAACATAGTAAGTCAGGTTGAAAAAGACACACGTCTATCAAGTTCAACCTTTTAACTTTTTTTTTAAACTGCCTAACTGCTAGTTGATCCAGTGGAACTCAAAAAAATCCCATCTGAAGCCTCTCCAATTTGCCTCAGAGGGGGGAAAAATTTCTTCCTGACTCCAAAATGGCAATGGGACCAGTCCCTGGATCAACTTGTACTATGAGCTATCTTCCATAACCCTGTATTCCCTCACTTGCTAAACACGATCCTACGCCTTCTTAAAGCTATCTAATGTATCAGCCTGTACACCTGATTCAGGGAGTGAATTCTACATCACAGCTCTCACTGTAACAACCCCCTTCCGAATATTTAGGCAGAACCTCTTTTCTTCTAATCAGAATGGGTGACCTTGTGTCAGCTGGAAAGACCTACTCGTGAATAAAGCATTAGAGATATTATTATATTATTATTATATTATTATACATAGTTTTCATATCACCCCTTAAGCGCCTTTTCTCCAGAGTGAACATCCCCAATTTGGCCAGTCTTTCCTCATAGCTAAGATTTTCCATACCTTTTACCAGCTTAGTTGCCCTTCTCTGTACCCTCTCTAATACAATAATGTCCTGTTTGAGTGATGGAGACCAAAACTGTACGGCATATTCTAGATTCTAGACTAAAATGTCTCTTGGAATTGTAAACTATTCATGGCTGTGTAAGGATTCTGGAAGGTGTAATTCAAAAATAGTCATTTTAGTCAGTAGATAGTTGTTTCATACACAGCATATAAAATAAGGTGGCGCTATAGAAATACATGTTAATTATAATATTGATACACAAGGGGCCAGTTTTTTATTCTTCTTGGTGGAAATGCTATATCGCTAAAGAATGCAAGAGCGCTCTCCATAGTGCACACACACACCAAGTGTAAGATTAAAAATCAGGAGGCATTATGAGGCACTGCCTACAGGTGATTGGGATTTCGTCACACCCATTCCAGACACCATTTTTTTGTGCTAAATCCTGCCTCTAGGTCAGTGGTTCTCAACCTTCCAAATGCTGCGACCCTTTAATACAGTTCCTCATGTAGTGGTGACCCCCAACCAGAAAATATTAAAATATTTTGGTTGCCAGCCCAGAGCGGATTGTTAGGAAAGTACAGGAGACAGTGTGGCTGCATTAAGGTTTGTTTTCCGTGCGTAGTTTTTTTTGCAACACCCATTTTGTGGCCACACCCCAATAATCATGTTAATTTTACAAATTTTAAATGGGCAGGGAGAGCTGTATGGCAGTTCCTACTAAGGGGATATAGAAAGTTGTAGTGCAACTGGCTTCCCTACACAGGTTACTGAACTACAACTCCCAGCACCAACACTTGGAGAGCTACAACCTTGCCCCAGGGCTAGTGGGGAGAGAGATGAACCTACTCATGGAACCCCTTAAGTGACCCCTGTGAAAGGGTCGTTCGACCCCCAAAGGGGTCCCGACCCCCAGGTTGAGAACCACTGCTCTAGGTGCTAGAGTGCAATGTACTGAACAAAATGCGCTCTAGCACCATCTAGAGGCAGGATTTAGGACTAAAAATTACACAGTGAACTCCCAATGGCTTCATCTATATATTCTCCCCTCCTCACCAATACCGGTCTAACACAGTCTGAACTATCTTCTATGGGCAACCACAGGTCTTTGTACTCTGAGCTCAGAGGATCACAACCATTTTTGGAAGGCACAGAATGCAAGTGCCCAAAAGTTTACAATGTAATATATAAGTGCCCAAAAATGACTGCTTTCCAAAATTACCCCTTCCAATTTTTTTTCTGTTTCAGTCTTATTGCTTAATTCATACAGCTCTGTCCCAACCAATCTGACAGATTAAAGAAAGTTTATTTTATTAAATAAATTAATTAAAAAATTTGAAAAATGAACTAAAGCACAGAATGGGAAATAAAAGAAAAAAAGAGACAGCCTTCAAAAGAATGTGGGTGGTTTAAAAAGTGTTACATCATAATGAATGTGCCTGGATAATGAGAGAAAATATAAAGCAAACTTCAAATAAGCACTGTCATTATCTGCAGAATAATTAATCTATGGCGGATTATTATTTTAATTCTTGACTGTAAATTACATTTTTGTTTTGCACCATGAACCTATTTATTCAAATATACCATCTGTGGCTGGCATCATGGTTTTAATTTTGGTAGAAATAATAGTCCTTATGATTATACATTTGCAATGTGTTTATGTAGAGTAGCACAGATAAATAACAATTAGTGAATGATAAAAGGTCACTAGCATTATTAGTGATTTAATGGTAATCTTGTTGTTTAATGAAACATACAATTAGGGTGTGCATTACTGAAACAGTACTGTACCTAAGTATGTTAATTTAATTATAATTATAGTTCTCAGAAAAGGGTTTGGTTTTTTGCAAGCAATGTATTTAGTTTAATTTCCAAATATATAAAAATTATAATCATCTGCTTCTGATAAAATTACCTATACTTTCCATCTTTATTGACAGTCATGATGTGTCTCTCACAAGGATATAAAGTGATCAATAGTGATGGGCGAATTTATTCGCCTAGGTCGAATTCGCGGCGAATTCCCGCGATTCGCGAATCACCAGCGAAATTTCGCCGAAAAACGAGTCGCGCGTCAGGCGCGTCAGTCGCGACGAAAACGACGCGACGCGTCAAAGTTGATGCGACGCGTGACAAAGTTGACACGACGCGCGACAAAATCGTCCCGCGACTCGTTTCGCTAATTTTTCGCCGATTCGCAAATTTCTCTAGAAATTCGCGAATCTCTAGGCGAATCGAATCGCGGAAGATTCGCCCATCACTAGTGATCAATTTTAATTACTGACTGCAATGAAGCATATAGGGGCCGATTTACGAAATTCCCGTGAAATGATCGAAGTTCGATCGAATTCGATCGAATACCGATCGTACAAATTTTTCGTGAAATCGGATATTCTAATTTGGCCTCTTCGATCTTCGAATACCGAATGATCGAATATTCGATCATTCAATGATCAAAGGATTCAAAATTTTAAAATTATTCGACTGCCTACGTCGCCAGATTGAACCTACCGAATTGTAATAGAAGCCTATGGGAAACCCCCCATAGGCTTCTGAGACTAAGTCCTGCTCGAATACCATTCGTACGATTGAAGCGTACAAATTTTTTCGGAGGCTCGAAGGAAATTTCATGATTTTTCCGTGAAATCAAACGATCGTTTTCCGATCGAACGAATTCATCGAGAAATTGAATATCGAGCAAAATGATAGCCTAAAACAATTCGATAAGCATTCAATGGTCGAATGCTTATCAAATTTCGAATTTGGTCGAGCAAATTTTCGGGAATAATAGTAAATTTGCCCCCACAAGTATAATTTGCAACCACCAAAGAACATTTGTGGTCCTGCAAAGTTAACTACAGTAATTGTACAAATATATGCCATTCATTAAAGGTACTTGTATGCAAAGGCACTTCAACATAGTTGCTCTCTGCTCAGCTAGGTCTGTGCGGGCATCCTTGAAGCTACTGCCACCCTTAAGGTGGTGGGAGCTCCAAAGTACCATCACTGGGCAGCTTCAATTGACACTGCAGATTTGTGCTTAAAGATACAGACACAGACATTCTTTTCAGACAGAGCATCAAGATATTATGGAAATATAGCCCATTTTGCATTGAAGCAGCCACATAACTACACAAGATTTATTGTATTGCTTCTCCTAAGCAGCAGTTCTGTGCTGTCACTGTACATAGCTAGTGATGGGCGCGCGCCAAAAATTATGCGACGCGCGGCGAAAGCCCTTTTCGAAAAATTTTCGCCAATTCGCAAATTTCGCTGGAAATTTCAGCGAAGCTAAACGGGATAGATTCGCCCATGACTATACATAGCCTCTAGTTATAAAAGTCCCTCAAATGTGCATCTCCTCCTCATTATCCATGATAATAGCATACACATCATTAGAGCACAGGGTATTATATGTGCAAATGCTCAACTACCCTCTTGGTAGGCATAAAGATGTTGATCCATGCTGGTGGAACCCTGAATACTATAATAATAATAAATGACCAGCAGGAGTGGTCTATACCAAGCTTTCTAGAACTGTAACATACTGCTATAGTTTACAAATTATTCATATATCCATTCAGCCATTGCAAAATGTTAACGGAAATTTGATGCTTTGAATTTTTTTTGGAGCAGGTCTGCTGCACTTACCTGCTGTCAGAACCATGGAATTACCACCATGTTCAGGGTGGCAGTAGATACAGGGTTCCAAGCATTAATAGATGTGCATCCATTTATTTTATTTTATCTTTTATATCCTTATTTATGGGACAGTGGTCCTGGGGGTTATGTATTAAAAGACAGGTGAAATAACAGGTGTGTTGTACTGCTTAGTAATGGGACTCTGGGTAGTGATGGGCGAATTTATTCGCCAGGGGCAAATTCGTGGCGAATTCCCTCGATTCGCCCCGGCGAATAAATTCGCGAAATGTCAGCGAAAATTCACCGAAAAAAAATTAGTTGAAAAAACGAGTCGCGCGTCGTTTCTGACGCGACGCAACGCACTTCAAAAACGTGCCGTGACTCGTTTCGCAAATTTTTTTGGAAATTCGCAAATTTTTCGGCGTAGCGTAACGGGGTAGATTCGCCCATCACTAATTCTGGCTTTTGCAACAGCAACTTATTTATTTAAATACAGTGCATGAAAGAAGCATGGCTCACTGGCTGTACAGCTCAGTCTTTTCTCCTTGTGGAGCAGGCCCCACTTATGTGCTTCTTTTTCTATAACAAACTTTATTAACATTAACAATTAAAAACACAACAGGTAACCTGTTTAAAAAGCAAACATTGCTATAGTTTACTGGACCTGGGAAAACTTGTTGGCCTAGTTACTAATTTTCAAAATTGAGGGAAAAACTACACAACAAAACTTGTGACTTTTTTCTCATGTTTTTCACAGAAAAAGGTTGCGTGCCAGCGAGAATCAAATTGTTCCATTCATTGTCATTGAGGCTAAAAACTTGCCAGTTGTTATGAACTGGGGAAATAAATGAAATGAAGTTGTTAGATACAATTCCCTTTGACTTCTATTGAAACTCATCAGCTTTTAATTGCCAATTTTTTCTGTTGACTTTACACAAATAGACACTATTAGAGGTTCAGAAAATTATTCTCGTGTATATTTGTACTGACATTTTTCATCACTTTTTTTTGTGAAATGTGAAAAATAACTGCAATCTCGCATCAGCCCTTTAGTACAAAGTAACATTTTGAGCACAATTGCCAAGCTTTTTACCCACAATAGAACACACATCCCTTCATGACTCTTGCATATTTGCAGTCACCAGATGGCATTGTTGTCAATGCCTTAAAATGAATGCACTTCAATGACAACACTAATTGGATGCAATTGTGCTGAAAGTCTGCGTGCAACCATATCTGTGTTTCTCATGTGACGTGCTGATGCAGTTGAATCGCCCACAGTGGGAACCCAGGAGCTTCCATCAAGTTCAGAGGTGGTGGTAGCTCCAGAGTTCCTCTGTATCAAAAGGAGCAAGGCAGTGATGCCAAGAGCAAGTTTGCAAAAGATCAAGGAGCACTTTTTGATTCAAGTACCTTCATTTTATGCACACATATCTGTGTTTGCCCCCAACTGCAGCAGTGTGTGTGTGCAGTGGTGCCATGGGGGGATGATGATAAAGTGGGGCAGGTCACTGGCGTCACAGGGATGGGGCTATGAAGTGGCGATTTGCTGATTGTAGAATTAGGAGCAACAATAAAATCGTTCGAACCAAACGAATCGAACGATTTTAACCATTCGATCAATTTTTTTATTCGATCTTAAAAAGCTTTGGTGGGTTTAATCTGCCGAACTAGGGATTTGAATAAAAATTTAAAGGGCAAGTAATTCAACCATCGAATGGTGGAATGATCGAATAGATTTTTATTTGAATCATTCAAATCGATAGAATTTTTAAAATTTGATGGTCGAAGTGCCCAAAAAATTTGAATATTCATTAAAATTCAATCGAATGTTGAATCTTTCACACGAATTTAATAAATCTGCCCCTTAATCTAGGCAGTACTTCTGAAAAATGGGATGTGTGGGTCATAACTAGGCAGAGGTCTACCTTCCTCAATCCAAGTCAGAATATGCCCTATTTGCAGACAAACTATGCCTGGTTCTGCCCAGACTATGACCTTGCTCTGGGCATAAATACAGATGTCTTCCTGATAAAATCTGGCTAATTTAAAATATGCATAATTTAAAATTAATAAAGCCATTCCTTATTTCTGGAACTTCTAGGGGATCGATATGGTTCATTAGATTCTAAAAACATAACATGTAAATCAACTTTAAATCCAGATTCAAACCATTAACGTGAGTACTAGACACAAGCAGATATGAAAAGTTGAAATGTTAAACGCCTACAAGGCTCTAATCAGTGTTTCCCCAGAGGCCATTGTAGTTGAAGGTTACCATAGAAATGAGGGGTAGCGACAGAAAAGGGCATGTTCCGGGGGAGTCATTTTTTTAATTATGCTGAGCTTTTTTTTTTAAATGGTTTCCATAGTCTGCCTTTCTAAAGCATAAAATAAAGAGATAAATAAAAAGAAAAAATTGTAATTAATGAAAAAATTGTCAGATCTTTTCTTTTCTTCCTCTCTAAGTATTGAATGCAGTAAGAGGTCACCATCATGTCATCTGTGCAGGACTGCGTTAAAGACAACTGAGATAAATATTGATTTTTTTTTAATTGATCTGTACACATTGAATGAAAAAGAATTGGGACAAATAAATCACAGTCATAATTAAGGGAGTTTTTTTGTTTTATTTTAAAGGAAGTGCTGGATTTGTTTTCTTTGAATAGAAATATATTTGTAATTGATTTGTGGGCTGTGGGATGTGGCAGCCAGCTCGGCTAGAAGGAATTTACCTAAGGCTAAGGCCAGACGGGGAGATTCGGGGGCATTTTATCGCTTGGCGACTTCTCGCCGCGATTTGGAGCAATTTTAAAAAGCGCGCCGCTCCGTGTAGATACGCGCCGGCGTTTTCAAGCAACGCCGGTGCGCTTAGGTAAGTGGCTATTCGGGGAGGTTCGGGGGCTACAAGTCGCGGCGAGAAGTCGCCAGGCGATAAAATGCCCCCGAATCTCCCCGTCTGGCCTAGCCCTAATAGAAAAACCTTTTTTTTCTGATAATGACTAGCAAACTATGGATATTTCTCGTAACAGTTCACAACAGGGTAGTGCGCTTGTTTTCCTTGATGCTCTGGCATTAATTAAACATCAAATTTTTTCAGATTTAAACTCATTTATTAGGTATGGGGTGCAGGATTTTTGTTTTTAAATCATTAGAGATATTCTTATAAATGTCCTTATCCCAGGGCTTCCTAGGGGGGCAATGTGTGGATGGAGGTGGTATAGCATCATACCTCTCAACATTTTGGAATTAGAAAGAATGGAAAAAACATTTGCCGTGCAGCAATATTTTTTGACCACACCCATTGTTTGGCCACACAACTTTACAAAATTTGCTTATCTTAAATTGGTATACATGTATCTAAGAGCACCTGCCACATATTCTGGGCTCGCTGACAAAAGCCTATAAAGTTTTAGAGACATTGTATCTTTTTCTGTCTGTTTAGTCCAGGAGATTAAAGAGAAAGTTGGGACATTTCAGTAAAAATTTAGGACTGCAGGTGGAGCTGTCAGAACCTGGCCTGTCCCATGAAAACCAGGACAGTTGGGAGTTATGCTGCATGAAGGTCAGTTAGACTGAGATTTGAGGCTTGCTACCATATTACCTACCTAAACTATAGAAGGTTGGATATAATGAAGTTTCACTGGTAAGCTTGTTATCGGGCAAGAAGGGCAAACTTAAAATTACATTCAAGGTACAAAAAAAAGGTTAAGCATCATCGTTCTTATGTTTATCCTATGGTGTTGTCTGAAAATCTTGAAATACGAGATTCAATTAATTTAGTGTACGACTCTACGGGACTTTGTTATATTTTCATTCAATAATGTATCAATTTAAGCACCCTTCCTAATATCACATCTGTCACTTTAATCCCTTCAATTCGACCAATACTACATAGAAACTACATAAGAATGGCAATGCTTGGTAATAGAAGGTCCATCTCATCCATCAATGACAGGCCTCAATGTTAAAATAATTGTGAATTCCCTTTTGGCAGCGGAACTACTCTACAAATATTAATTTAGCAATGATTCCTTGGCTGCTGGTTTAAAAACAATAAAAGGTCCCTGTAGGTCTCAACAGCACCAAACAAATTGGTGCTTACGTGTTAAAATGATACTTTCACTTTTTTCAAAGGTTAAACTATTAAATGAAAATAAACTCATTAGCGACAAGCACAAGTACTATTCCCCATGCAGCAAGCTAAACATTTCTGATTTCATTTTGCACAGACCATTAGTTCTGTAGGTGAACAAAAGAAGGTGCATGTATTTCCATGGCAATGTAACTGTTTTGTGATTTTTATCTGCGCACAATCCCCTGTTCCACTGATATCCATCTGATTTATTCATGAGCTTAGTTTATAGACCATAAATAATATGGGTTCATATTTTAAATGTCACATTTTTCTCATTTCTTTGAGGAATACATCCAGTATAGCTTTTTTTCATCTCACGCTGGTGAGATCTCCTTGAACTGTGTAAAGATGAGGAATTGTTTCAACTTGTTCCTTTTATAGACAGAATACACTAGTTTTATAGGGAGAGTTTATTGTTTCATTTAGTTGCTATCAAATAGACAGTGACATAGAAAATCGCAGCGTATTGTGTGCAGAGAGTATACCTGGCATTAAAAAAAGAAGCATATTTTTAAAGGGTAAATTCTCAACTCATTTGTTGACACACAGTATGTAGATATTCAGAGCAATTTGGGAACAATTCTGTAGAAAATTGGCTTTTCACCTTTTGATAAAAATACCCTTTTTAAGAGAAGATGTTGATTTAAGAAAATGTTGATTTTCTTGGCAGAGATGTTTTCCAAAGATGATTAGAGTATAGCACAATGGTTCTCAAATGGCGGGACTGAGAATTGGCTGCTGATATGCAAAAAGAAAGAGGAAACACTATAGGGGTCTTTTTTTTGCTAATTTCCCTGCAGTCAGTTGCTCACACACCCATCTATTAGAGGGAAATGTGTCAATGGGTACTCTTTCACTTATGTCCAGTTGTGCTTGGAGTCATTACTTCCTGCCTCCTGTTCTGAATTTAGAGCTGCTGAGCCTATTGAGGCATGCTAGAGCTACCACCACTTTAGATCCATGCAGTAGATCCAGTGTTCCTTTACCACCCTGCATTAATACGTGCAGATCATTTGCATCTAAAGAATTGAGTGCCCTCTCAAGCCAGACACTATAAATGATCCATCCAAACATGAAAAAGTTCAGAGTGTTCTAAAAGCCTTGGATTTGTATGCCCTTATTGTATTACGACCATTAGAAAATACTTAAGGTCCAATAATTCAGCCATTGTTAAAAAAATATCTAAACCAAGTAATTATTGATCTCCCCAGTTTCCCCAGCTAGTCTTCACATGGCCTCCAAAGCCACTTCCCTGTGGCCCATTAGAAGAGCCTCAGCACAGTTTGGGTTATTGGGTTTAGGAAAATGGAAAATACGGTGTATTCCAGTGAACATGGGGTAACATTGGAAAAGGTGCTGCATTGTAAGTAAAGTGAAAAAGTATATTATGACTTCAGTTAAAAATGATAAAATACCATATAACCAATGGGCTGTTCTTTCCTAAAACCTTCATTCTAATTCATTCATGTTTAAAAACATTGTATATTTTGTGTATTTACTCACCTCCAAAATAATAATATTTAAGAAAGCCTGCCTTTTTCAAAGATCTGCAAATTTGAAATCACATGGAACAAAATGAATGTTTATAAAAGGAAGTGTTCATGTTTGGTGGTATCCTAAGTACAATGTAGGTTTATGGATCATTGTGTTTGTTCTGTAATACTCATTATATTCACACAGTATGAGACCTATAGGTGATGTGTGGGAGATCTGAGATAAATTTCCCACTGGGCTCCAAATGTGACTCAGTGTCAAAGATGTGGGAGTTTATCCTTTGGAGCCCTGGTGGTGCTTGATTATAATCTAAAGAAACTGCTCAACCCAATAATTATGATGGAATGTAGTTGTTTTGTCCTCCCTACGTATTACCCTGGGGCAGTGTGAAGTTCAACATGCAGCTAAACCTCCCCACACTCCAATAAAGACTGAGAACTGAAGTCTGTAGATTTTACTGGATTGCAAGCAGAATAGGTGAAACTGTAATAAACAACAGAAACCAGAATAAATGGATTACAATGAAAAATGCAATATAACAAATGTTAGTACAAATTGCAACGTAAAACACATATGTTGCCACAAATGTCTATGCAACAATGTTTCTGGGAATGCTGGCAGCTGTGGAAGTGATTTGGTGCAACTTTGAGTCTATTTGCTTACCAGCGATGCTACCATTAAGAGAGAATGAAATTGGGTGCTTCTTCCACACCATGAGCTGTAAAATGGAGTCTTGGCTCTCACAAGGCATTGCACTAGATCAGATGGTGGAAGTACAGTAACCAGATAGGTTCACATGCACTGCTGTAACTGGCCTTATGAAGCCTTATACAGGAAGTGGCCTTGTGTAGTTACAACAAGCATCCAGCAGAGGGAATTCACAGCATGAGTCGTGAAATACCAAAGCATGGCGAAAGCTTATGCTGAAGACATGACACTCCCCATCTGGCATCTATGGATGCACCACTTTATTCCTCAGGAGACAGCAATAAAGTCAGTTCAGTTACTGGTCTGAAGAACAATTTAGTTTCTACTTGTTTGGAGGTCTTGGCCTCAACTTTGCGGACTCTTGCATCCTCACTTGGAAATTCTTTGGTGACAAGACCTAAGGGCCATTCGTTTCTCTGTGACAACATCACCAGGTTTGAGGCTGGGTTTGGTAGTTTGCCACTTGTTTTTTGGTTGTAAAGTGGAGATGCATTGCTTTCTTCATCTGTCCCAGAAGGTGTTTGTAAGATGGCCTCCTACTCTCAATAGGCCAGTTTGGACAAGGAATGGGTCAAGCTTCCTGAAAATACTGGGGGTCATTTATAAAGTTTACGTAGCGCATACTTGTCTGCAAATGGTTGTTTTGCCCATGCTTTTTCCTGAATGCTAAAATATTGCACTGCTGTTCCTATCTTTCTGTTTTTTTGCGAATTTGCATTGTGAATAAACTTTTGCAAATGACTCGCAAATGAGACTGGTCTCTGCATGAGTACAGGTACTTTGCGAGGTAGTTGTGTTTGAAATTAGCACTGACAGTAACTTAAATTCGCAATTTGCGTTGTGGCTTAATTCAAGCATAGAGTGTGCTCATAAATATTCGCAAATTGCAATTTATGCCATATTTAAAAAGCTCTTATAGACATTGCAATGTGAAAGACAATAAAAAAACAAAGCTTATTCAGCTTTATAAATATAACCAGGCGCAGAGAAAATATATTCACTTTGTGAATCTTTTCTGCCCTGTGAAAAGTTGAAAAGCACAGGTTTGTTTCTTTTATGGAAAAAGGCAGGTCCTTTGAGCCAAGTTGTGTCTTTGAGCTGACTTGCAGCAAAGGCTCTGGTTGCATGGTCTGCCAGGTTGTAGTCCGTTTAGAATACAGTCTCTTTGAGCTCTATGCCTATCTCTGTTGCGATAAGCTCAACTAGCACCACATCTAGTACGGCAGCACAGAGTTCTAGTCTGGGTATAGTGTGTTCAGGAATTGGTGCCAGTTTTGCCTTGCCCATAACAAACCCAATGTGACATTGTCCATAGATATCCACAGTCTTAAACAAAGTTTATTTCTTTGCACCTCTGTAGAAGGAATTGAGGCATATGGGCGCGTCACATGAAAGCTGGAAAGACCCGAACATCACTATCCTACCAGCAGATAAAGAGTGATGCACAGTTGTGCTCAAAACAACTGACTATCACTTCAAGATAACTACACTATCTTGAATTGAAAGCAATACATATGAAAATTTAAGGAAAGACCCAACCAACTGTTACAAGAAAAAGGTGATAGGTTGCTTACAACAACTTGAAAAGGAGAAAGCCATCGATCAGGTTTTATATGGTTTTTATTTGTATCCCAGAGAAGTCACACCATGCTTATACTCCCCAAGATCCAGAAAGAACGAACCCCACTAAGGCCCATTGTCAGCAGCATAAATTCAGTGACATACAGCATTGCAAAATTCTTGACTATCATCTTAGCCCCATTGGTAGGCAATACAGTGCATCTTATCCAGAATGCCAAAGACTTTGTAACCAAGATTTATGGTGTTACACTAGAGGCAGAAGAAACTATGGTATCATACTGTATGATATCACTTCATTGTTCACATGTATACCTACGACAGAGGCCATTGACACTGTAAGATATCAACTGTAGCAGGATAACACCCTTAGCAGCAGAATGAAGCTCAATCCTAAACAAGTCTGTTTGTTGCTAGATTTGTGCCTTAAGACCACATACTTCAAGTACAAGGAACTTTTTTATAGCCAGAAACATGGCTGTGCAATGGGTTCTCCAGTCTCTCCCAATGTAGCTAACTTGTATATGGAAGAAGTGGAAAGGAGGGCTTTACTTACATTCCAGGGAACTACACTGAGTCACTGGTTCAAATATATGGATAACACTTTGGTTAAAATCAGATCCAATGAAGTGGCGGCCTTTAAAAAACACATTTAATCAGTGGACAATAACATCAAGCTCCACGGGAACAAACTTGCCTTTTTGGACTGTTTGATATGCATCTAAGAGGGGGGTAACTTGAAAACAGAGGTATACAGGAAACCCACTCATACGGATGAGTTTCTGTTGTTCGATTCCCATCATCCGCTGTTACACAAGCTGGGTGTCATTGTAACTCTGCACCACAGGACGGAATATGTGGCAACTGATACAGAGCATAAACATCTCAAAGGAGTTTTGAAAGTGTGTGGCTACCCAGACTGGGCCTTTGTCAAAACAGCAGCAACCAAGCCCAACAGGAAAACCAAAAGAAATAACCACCCGCAGACAAATAGTAGGTGAAATATAGTCATCCCATATAGTTACATAGTTACATAGTTACATTGGTTTGAAAAAAGACAGGCTCAAAACCCAGAATACACAAACACCCCTACACTCTTTCACACAAACCATATATGCCCATAGCTATATATATGCCCATAGTTATAGCATTTAGTATCCCAGTAGCCTTTGATATTATGTATGTCCAAAAAATCATCCAAGTCATTTTTAAAAGCATCAACAGAATCAGCCATGACAACATCACCCAGCAGTGCATTCCACAACCTCACTGTCCTCACTGTGAAGAACCACCTACGCTGCTTCAAATGAAAGTCCTTTTCTTCTAGTCTGAAGGGGTGGCCTCTGATGCGGTGATCCTCTTTATGGGTCCCCTGATATTTTTCTATAATGTCCTCTAATGTATTTGTTAATTAAAAATAACATTGCATTTATTGACATTGAACCTAATTTTCCAGTTTGCTGCCCAGTTTCCCAACTTAGACAAATCACTCTGCAAAGTGGCAGCGTCCTTCATGGCACCTATAATTTTGCACAATTTAGTATCATCTGCAAAAATCGAATCCAGGTCATTAATAAACAAGTTGAAAAGCAAGGGACCCAGTACAGAGCCGTGCGGTACCCCACTAACAACACTGGTCCAATTAGAAAATGATCCATTTACCACCACTCTTTGTAGTCTATCTTTTAGCCAGTTCTCTATCCAGGTACAAATACTATGTTCCAGGCCAACATTCCTTAATTTAACCAGTAACCTTCTGTGTGGCACTGTATCAAATGCTTTAGCAACTGCCATCCCAGAATCGAGGTACCTGCTTACCTTCTCACAAAAAGAAATTAATTAGTCTGGCAAGATCTATTACGGATAAAACCATGCTGGCACAAACTCATAGTATTGTTATTTGCTATGAAGTCCAGTATCCTATCCTTTATTAATCCTTCGAAAAGCTTTCCTACAACCGATGTCAGAGTAACTGGCCTATAGTTTTGAGGCTGAGAACGGGAACTTTTTGAATATCGGCACCATTTTAGCAGTTCGCCAGTCTCTCTGCACCATGCCAGACCTCAGTGAATCCTGAAAAAAAAAGTAGAGAGGTTTGGCTAAGTACCCTGGGATGAATCCCATCTGGCCCTGGACCTTTGTTTATTTTAACATGTTCTAGTCTTTTTTTAATTTCATCATGTGTGAACCATGCATCATTAGATGTATTATTAGAATTGGAACAATTAATAAGGAAACCTTCATTAGCTGGTTCCTCATTTGTGTAGACAGATGAAAAGTATGCATTCAGAATCTGAACGTTTTGCTTGTTTTCATCAACCAGCTGACCCCCCTCTGATGATAAAGGTCCTACCTCTTCCTGTTTCATTTTTTTTTTTTAAATAATTTTGGATTCTTTTTACTGCTTAGTGCTATATCGTTTTCCATATCGATTTTAGTTTGCCTGATAGCTTTTTTGCATGATTTATTGGCCTCCTTGTACCTTATAAATTATATGGCTGTCCCAGCTAACTTGAAAGCCTTAAAAGCATGTCTTTTCTTCCCCACCTGAACACCAACACTTCTATTTAACCAAAAAGTTTTTGCTTTGCAACGACGTTCCTTGCTTACAAGCAGAATATACTGACGTATATTTATTAAGCAGCATTTTTGTTCATCAGTCTCACTTTTCCTTTTGCCCACCTTAGATTTTCTAACTGTCACCCAGCTAGATGTCTCAACATCTTGTTGCTGTGCTGTTCCCCCTAAACTATCTGACCCTGCTAGGTCCTGCTCAGTGAGCAAGAGACTCCTTTCTAGATTGTCAATCAACCACAGTGTTGCAATTTGTCTCTCTAGGGCTCTAACTCAAGCCTCCAAAGTGGCAATTTGCTTACATCCACCACAGAGGTAAGCATTTTGGATCTGTTGTTCCAAATCCGCATACATATGGCAGACTGTGCACTTGGTCAGACCGTCAATCTTGCTAGCACTCATTATGCAAGTTACAGATCAAAACAGGAATAAAAAAAATAAAAAATTAGGGTTTAGAACAAACTTTTAGTTTGAACCTAGTTTGAACCTCCTTTAGTTTGTGACTCCTGTGTTTGTAACTCCACTTATAGATCTCCAACTTAAATAGCAAACACTTAAGAGCAGCTAAACACTAGAGCAAGCTCCACTGGAGTCCCAGGGTTTCTATTTATACAGTATGTTCAGGTGCAACTAATCAAACCCACCCCCTCAAATTGAACGAAAACTAAGTGCAAAATTAAAGCAGATTATACAAACTTGCTGTAAGCATACCAAACTTTGCTATTTAGCACCAAATACAGGAAAAAAAAATATATAAAAAATGAAACCACAGTATTTAAATATACCACCTTACTATAAAATAACAAATGCTTATCCTTTTCAGTTGGTTTGTTTTTAGTTGCAGCCTGTTTGAAGTAGCCAGTGTCGCTGGAGTGTTGGAGAAACTCAGGAGGTTTTTCAACAAACACCACGTCCCTGTGTTTTTCAAACCTAGCAACACACTGAGACAAAAACCCCCTAAGGTTCCAATTCCTAAACTAAATCAAAGCAATGTGGTATACGCAGTCCAGTGTAGAGAAGAGTGCACTGATCTATACATTGGGGAGACAAAACAACTGCTCACCAAGCAAATGGTTCAACATAGGAGGGGGAACTCTTCAGGGCAAGACTCGGCGGTCTTTCTACACCTAAGACAAGACAAGGGACACTCCTTTGAAGACAGCAATGTCCAAATCTTGGATAATGAAGACTGCTGGTTTGAAAGAGGCATGAAAGTGGCGATTCATGAAAAGGTTGAGAAATCATCCATGAACAGAGGCCTTCGACACCACCTGTCTGCTACATACAATGCTGTTCTCACATCTGTACCCTGGCAGTTTCAGAACACTTCACACTTCCATTCATGCAATGCTCACAAGTAACACCCGTGTCTAAGAGTTGCATGGCACATTGGTAATCCTATCACAGTAACTACACAGAATCAACAACCCTGTGAATTTCAGATGTCATCTCTCTGAAGAATTACCATGTGCCATTGTGATTGAATTGTTGGAACAGTCTATATGCCGAGGGCTCCCCACACCAGTCAGTTGAACTGAAGAAGCTGCTCGGATGAGCAGTGAAATGCCTTCATTAAAATTTTTCTGCAAGTCCAATTGTTATTTTTTTTTTTTTTTATTACGTATATTAGATAGCTGTTAAGGAATTCTTCCAGTCTTCCCACAAATTCCTTTTGTCAGTGGCCCGTGGTGTATCCCAATCAGATGTCTCAAGAGTAAGTGCTTTACCGTGTATAGTGACAAGAGCAGCGAATCCTAAGGCTATTTATTGTGGACAGTATACCTCTGAGAGTGAAGGGTTTTTCCCTCTCTGTTTATTTGGAAGGCAAGGGTATCCGACTTTAGGTCCCACAGAAGCCCAAGGCTGCATTGAACTGGTAAGGAGTCAGCTCCCAAGTCTAAGGGGCAAATTCACTAAGATCCGAAAAGTCGCTAACGTTAGCTTCGCTAGCGTTCGCCGCACTTCACCGGGCAAATTTTCACCAGCGCTACGCAAATTCACTAAAGTGCAAATTTACGATCAGGTCGGCGAACAGTAGCGTAGTTGCGCTAGTGTTATTTCGCTAGGCAGAGTGCTGTTAAGCTAGCGAAGCCTAATTTGCATACAGCGGGAACTTTAAGTTATAATAGAAGTATATGTTACAGCCACTACATTACACTACACAAGCCTAGGAAACCATTAATAAAATAACTAAAGTTGTCCTATTGTCCTACATGTGCCCCCTGTATAGTTGTGTTGCCATATGTTAGGAAATGTAGGGGGGAACGAGGGTAACCCCCCCTCAAAAAAAAATTGATCTTTTTCAGACTATCACCCTCCTATGCTAAAATACGCCAGCGTTTTTTTGGGAAAAAATTTTACATTTTTTTTTCAACCTCCTATCTATTGTATTGAACTTCACCTGGTCTGACCAGGCGAAGTAACGTCTAGCGTAAGTGCTAACGTTCAGGAAAATGTTCATCTTAGTGAATTTGCGTAATTACGATCCTTTGTCAGTGTGCAACTTCGCCTGGCGTAAGGGTGCGTAGTTGCGCAAGTGTATCTACTTCGGTCAGTGTTGTTGAATTTGCAAAGTTGCGAAATGATGTCACGCTGGCGAATTAGCGCTAGCGTTAGACGCTTCGCGCTTTAGTGAATTTGCCCTCTTAGTGATTTTGTCTCTTCATTTGAATGGTCTCGGGAAGAGAAGGCCTCCATCACTCCTTTACTGTTGGAAACTATTTTGTGAAGCCTGTGGTTGGCCTGTTGTCCTGGTTGTTGTGCTGAAAGAGAATCTGTGTCCTGGTGTGTTGGTAGACGTACTCTCTATGGTGTTGTAATGGGTCATGGGTTTCAGTCTCAAGATCAGGTACTTTGCTGTGCCTTTCGCTGTCAGGGTACACGATCATCTCTAGAGCTTCTGCTATGGCCGCTGCAGCTTTTTTTTCTTTGGCCAGTTTCTCTAAGGATGCTTCTAAGCGAACGCTTTCCACCTTTGCCTCTACTGCTAGGCATGCATTCTCTGCTCTCCTTTCTGCTTCTACGCATGCACTCACTGCTTTCAAGCAGGCACTATCTGCTTCCCTTTTTGCTTCTAAGTGTTCACTCTCTGCTTTCAAGCGGGCCATCTCTGCTTCTTAGTGCACTCTCCTCTTCTAAAAGGTGGCACGAGCCTATGCTGTTTCTGCTTTTGCACGAGCAATGGAGGCTGCATTGGTAACAGATGAGCGTTGAGAGGAGCCCGAAACTTGGGATCTGGTTATTAATGAGGATGTCTTTTTCTGTGACATTATGTGACAGTGGTTTAGCCTTTAAAGGGGTGGTT
>CM044434.1:149653438-149741872 GCA_024363595.1 Xenopus borealis
GGGACTTACACAGAGGTGTAAGTAGCAACTTAGGGGCAATAGCCCAGGGGGAGAGGTAGGATTTTTTTGAGATTTATTATACGCCGAGGCTGCTAAATGTCAGAATACAAAAATATTCCATATACTCAAAACTGTCAAGGTCATGTGGCAGATGTCACTTTTAAAATTGGAAGCTATAATGGTCTGAAACAGATTTCATTATCCAAATAATTTGTGGTTTTCAGCAACTTGAAAATTGATATGATTAGAATTTTTTCCCAATTTTTTTGAGTCTTTTCCCACACAAAATTTTTCAAGTTATTTTATTGATTGTAGATTGGAGTTTGGTTGAATTTGTTTTAGTATAATAACAAGAACATTTCGACTTTAAGTAAGTAACCCCCAAAAAGTTGGGAGTCTAAAAAAACCTTTTAGAATGATCTTCATTCCCTGTACTGTGTTAAAAGAATGCAATACTTACAACCAACTGTTTTATATTCTGTTTTTTTCTTATTTACTCTTGAAGTATACCTCAGCACTGACATATGATGGAGTGCTAGTGATGGCTGAAGCTTTCCGTACTTTACGAAGACAAAAAATTGACCTCTCAAGAAGAGGAAATGCTGGGGACTGTCTTGCTAACCCTGCTGCTCCCTGGGGTCAGGGAATTGACATGGAGAGAACACTGAAACAGGTAAGTATTTATGTACATAAAAAAAACAAGATATTTAGTTGGAAAAGTCTGAAAAATCGGGAAAATCAGGTTTAAAGGCTATTTGAGAGAAAAACATACTGTATATATAGATATACACCATAGCCTGATTGCTTTGTTTCTAACACTTTTTTAAGGAATTAGTGATTGTGGAGACCTACTTATTGAAGATTGAATTTTAATAGTTCTAGAGGTTTTTGGAAATACAATTAAACTCTATTCCTCTAAAATTATGAATGTCATGGAACTTATAAAAATATTCAAACAGAAAAAGTACCAACAGAAAAAAATACTGAACAGTGCGCTAAAAAAATATGAACACCTCTAATAATTTTTAATAAAAAAAGTCCAAATTGATTAAAAATTATCCAAAAGAATCAGTGTAACTCCCACTGACTTCTACTGGACCTCGACAGCTTTTACATGGCACAGTTTTGGATTCGAGTTTTAATGGTTTTTACACATAAATCTCAAACTTTTAGGCATTCATTTAAAAAAAAAGAAAAAGAAAATTGATTGTTAGAAAATAAGTATCAGTATAAGTGATCTCGTGCTTGCCCTCCATGGCAATGGTAAATGGCCCTTTATTGTAGGGAGGGTTTCTTCCATTTACAATCTCTATAAAATATACCCATTTACTGGCACATAAGGAATAGAAATTAATGACGAAAAGTATTCAACACAGAGAAACATTTTCAGAAATATCTGACATTCACAGACTGCATGTGTTTTCTGCTCCATCTATTTTTCCCCATGCTTGTTTGTTCTGCTTAAGCATTGCATATTGTTTCATGCTGATGTATAGAGCAGTTATGATAAATGTTGCATGCAATATCATTCTGATGGCAGTGCCCACTGAAGCTGATTTATTAGATGTAGGGGCAGATTTATCAAGGGTCGAATTTCAAAGTGAAAAAACTGAAATTCGACCATCTAATTTTTTTCGAAGAGTTTTTTCGATAGAAAACTTTTAAAATGGAATAGATCTGTTTTCAATTGAATTAAAATCGTTCAATTCAAACTATTTGAGCGATTTCCTCAAAAAAAATTTGATTTCTCAAAAAATTCAGAATGACTCCTTAAAGGTTATAGGAGGTCCCCCATAGGTTAAAACAGCAATTCAGCAGGTTTAAGGTGGCAAAGGGTCAAATTAGAATTTTTAAAAGAGACAGTACTTCCATTTTCAAATGGTCGCATTTTTCAATTTGAATCGAATTTTTTCAATTTGAATCAAATTTTTGCCTATTCCATAGTCAAAGTACCCAAACATTACTTCGAAATTCGAATTTTCACTTCAACCCTTGATAACTCTGCCCCGTATTTCATAGTTATGCTGAAGCTTTAGTGTAGTAGCAATCGGTTATTTTTGACGTTGTGCCAAGTCATTGGATTTACAGTAGTTGATGGTAATGCATTTTACTGTCATACAGATAAATTACACAGTCAAAATGAATTTGATTGTATCATTGAATCCAAATAAATTACCTGAATTTAAGTAAAAGTTTAAAAGAAATAGAACTATTTAAAATTGTTGAACCCCTTTGTTCTGACTGTTTTGTTAACAAGATACCAGATTATTATGTATTGGGAATTTACTTATTTACCTTGCAAGAAACAGACATGGAGTAGTTTCAAAGTCCCTGTTTACTTTGCTCACGAAGTGTGTTCAACACAAGCCCTATTCATTAAACTATATTCATTGCACGTCTGTTTAAATGTACCTTAAAATATGGGTACATCTAAACCCTATTCTGATGTGTTCAGCAAATGTGCTCTGTGATTATATTATATTATAATATAATTTGTATAATTTTTTTTAGGTTCGCATTCAGGGTTTAACCGGAAATATACAGTTTGACCACTATGGACGCAGAGTGAACTTTACTATGGATGTTTTAGAGTTGAAAAGTAATGGCCTTAGAAAGGTAATTTTATTGTACCTGCAAGCTCCAAATGTTCAGATTTATTTAAATTAAATAGCCTTTGTATCAGTCTTGAAATAAACCACCACATTTTGTGGCAGATTAAAGCTACCTGAGACATAAGATAAGTATATACAACCATTGTTCAACAACTGTTTTATACAATGATCCAGTCTGTAGTAGAATATCTGGCTACAACAACAAACAAGTGTTTGAAAGATGACAAAAGTGCAAATAAGGAGCATGGAGACAGGGCCTAGAAAAAGAGTTTGAGGCATAACTTTCAATTAGAATTTATATACAAATTTTGCTGAAGTCAACATCTTTTGTTACAGCTATAGTGCCACAGAATAGTGCAAGCCCCCTCTTTTTCATTCGTGTTGCATAATGGATACAATTGGTACTGTTGAATGTAATCAAAAATGCTGCACTAGCTGGCAAAAGGTAATAAACTACAAAGAAAATTATTATTTCTTGGCAGGTTTACTCCTTTAAATGCCTGTAGATGCTTTGGGCAACAGTGCCTTTTGTGCCATTTGTATATAAAAAATTAGTATTGCTAATAGTGTTTCTCTACTGTCCTTTTATACAAAAATTGCATTAATCGATTGGAACAATTCATTAATTTAAAATATTTAAATTCTTAAGAAAATGTTACATCTTGAAAATTTGAGTTTAGAAAACAAAAATGCAAAAAATTTTAAGATCTGAAAGTTTCTCAAATCATGATATAATATGTTAATAATAGGCCCCCTATCCCACATATATTTGGTACAACATTCTTTTAAAACAACTGAATATTAATGTTGTCCAACAAATGTATGTTGGTATATTTGCTCAGCTCTAAACAAGCACTGAATGTGGATTTAATCTGCTTTATCTGTATTAGATGGAATCTATTTTAATTTGATCCATACTATCACTATAAATTAGTATTTATCAAATAAATCAACAAGACATTTTAAAATCACTGTAGGATGTCTAGATTTGCTGTTTATCTACCATTGCATTCTATGATGTCTTTTTTATTCCTTCAAACATCTTAATGAAATTGCAGGCAGCTTTTTGTTGCATTATATTTTTCGCTTTTTGTTATGTTTGTTGTTGTCCAATATGCTTACTTTCATCCACTGTGTCAGTGGGGTTGTTAATAATGGGCACCTGGGGTTGCCATTCCACTTACAAGTGCTCTTTTGGCTTCAGTAGCTTAAATAGCTTCCCCACTATCCATCATGGTGGTTTAATCAATATCCATTACTTAATGCAGTGAAACTCATAAGCATTGGGTGTGAAAACGGAATTCTCAGGCAGCACAATAAGTACCTGTGCAAACACATTGCAGGTGTCAAGGAAGAACTTTAAGTCACCTATATTGCCATGCCCTTGCCATCTGCATGTCTGTCGGAGTTCCTTCTAAGGGGAGAGAGAGCGAGAGTTCAAAAATAGCAGTTAAGTAAAGGAATGAAAGGATGGGACATCAGGGCAGCACAGAAGTTGCAAATAACAGAATGGGAGAACATTATCAGGTGGCAGATGAGAATGACTGTTACCATCTATAAAGAGAGATGGGAATGGCAGAATTGCCAGAGACTGGGGCAAACTACATTATGGCAGAGCTAAAGCAAAGGTTCAATCAATAACACTGAACTGCTGGTTCCATAATGCAAGAGCGAGTTAAAATGCGGCACAGCTCTCTGCTCTGACATTAATGAACATGTCCTTTCCACCACCCAGCATCTCAAACAACTTGGCACGTTGAAGGCCCTTGGGCTTTATGGTATTTCCTAAGCAGCCTTAACATTGTGCAGGTGCTTTTATGACTGTTAACTGTTCTTCTCATTTATAACACTCACATCCTGTTTATGCACTAGATAAGTATCATCCCCAAGAGACTCTTGTAGTGGAAATCTGCTGTAACATCAAATAATAGCTTTGCTGATTCAGAATTATTAATAGGGGTTTCGATGTGGTAAATTGTTTCATCAGGTAAATCTTGCATTAAAGTTACTGATACACTGAAGAACTTGAACTTGGTTTGTTCTGTATAAGCAGGTTTTTGTTATTGTATAGAACAACTAACTAGACTATCGTGCCATATTCAGGAGCGTTTCAGGGGTTGCTGCTGCCTGAGGCAGGTGCTTGTAACTTCTAGCTTTGGAGTGTGTCGAGGGGGAGGGGGCACATCGCTAGTTTAGTGAGTGCTATTGCACTTGCTGCACAAGCAGGGACAAATTTCCATTCTGGTCTTAAAGTTACCAGAGGCAGCTTTTTGCTGCCCTGGTAACTGGCTGCTCCATGCCGCCTGAGGTTCTTACCCTGGCCATATTGGACGGGGCCTGCTGACAGTTTTGGATTAAAGAAATAAAGCATGAATGCCTGCCATTACTAAAATTCATATTGACGTATGATGTATGAAATCATCATCTATGTAATGTAGTAAAACTTGCAAAGGTCTAGTAATGTCTAAGGGGTTGCTCCATCCCTAGGAATTAACTGTTTATAAAGCTTCCAAAAAATGTAGTCAAGAACATAGAATAACTAAAAATACAGATTTTGGTAAAGAAATAAAATTTTACTGAAAATCAATTATTTTGAAATAATTTTGCCATTTATGTTAGTTTGGCAAAAAGTATTTTTCATACTCTGGATTTCACTGGTTTTGAACCATCACTATTCATCAATGAATTATGTATGTATCGAGAAGTGTAAAAGAAGTATTTAGGAAGAAGAATGTTCAAAATGCATCAAAATTAATCATTACTTAAAACATTAAAACTATTTTATTAATAGGCAACATGATAAAATATTGGAGATGTAAACTAACTTCTTGCAAATTTCCTACTTCAGCTCTCTTGTAATTCAAGCTCTAATTATAGATCACCCTACCTAAATTATTAGAGGGAAATTCTGCTGGCATGCATTAAACTTTTTCCTTAAGAAGATGGCACGTGGGGCAGAAATTTTCTTGTGTAGCTGTGCCAAAACTAATACTGCCCTCTCTTTTTAGTTGAATAGGAAACAAACCTTAGGTCTGGTGCTGGTTCTTTACTAAAAAAATGTTAAGGCTGAAAACTAGTACCAGCACTTTAACTGAAAGGGAGGTGGAAGAGAGGGTTTCAGGCCATTTTTCACATGTTGAAATTGACTGGTAGAGACACACTATGGGGCAGATATATCAAATTCACATGAATGATTTGAAATTCGATCTAATTTTCAAAAAGATTTGAATTAGAATTTTAGAATATTTTTGAAGGCCACTTTTGAAAAAATTAGAATTTTGAAAATTTGATCGAATCGGATGATTCGAATAATTCAAATAAAATTCTATTCGAATATATGTCAGTCAAATAAGTTGCCCTTCAAATTTTTATTCGACTGCCTAGTTTGCCAGATTAAACCTACTGAATTGGTTTCAACTATTTTTGATCGAATAAAAAAATTCGATCGAATGGTTAAAATAATTTGAATCGTTCGATTCGAACGATTTTATCATCGATCAAATTATTTCTATTCGATCGATCGAAGTGTGGTAAAATCGTTCTAATTCGATATTCGAATTCGAAGGATTTCACTTCCCTTCAAATTCGATGGTCGGATTCAAGGGTATTTTAACCCTCAAATTCGTCCCTTAGTAAATCTGCCCCTATGTGTGACACAACCTTATTATAGAGTTTCTAATGGAACCCTACTACATACCAGCTGGGATCTCCCTTCTTTTAACTTTACATAACAGCAATACTTCATTTCAGAATTGGCTTTTAGTAAGTTGTAGATAGCAGCATTCTAAGACAAACTGCAATTAGTGTTCAGATTTGTTTTTGGTTTTTGAAATATTGAAATTTGAAATGCTGTCTGACTTAATTACTGTAAGAACAATGCAGTAGTTTGCAAAATCAGAAGAAGAGGATGATAAAATAATACAAATAGTTATAAATATTCCAATATTTGCTTGTGTGGATTGTTGGATAGAGACATATTATTACACCTCACAGGGGCTGATTTACTAATGTTTGTATTGTTTTTTTTTCCCTGAATAATTTTTTCTATAGTGGATAATACTAATTACTCAAAAACCACAAATATTTTGTCAAATGAAAAAGAACACAAAAAACACTAATACAAAACTTTTCATGTCAAGGTCATGTAAAAGTCAGTGGGATTTTCCAATTGTACAATCTTTATGTTAAGCTTTTAGAGGTTTATTGGGAGGTTTTTTGTATTTGCATAATAATTTGGAGGATATTGAGGTTTTCTTATTCTTTTTTGACTTAGTTAAACATTTGTATTTGTTTTTTTACATTGGGCTCTTTTAATAAATAACTTGGCATTTGTGGTTTTAGATAAAATTTATGTTTTTGTGGTTTCTTCTAAAACCACTAAAATCAGAATGTTGCTAAATGGGCCTCATAGTGTTGTATATTGACCACCATAAACACAGAATTAAATAAGTAATCAGTGACAGTAAGGCTGAAAAAGTTTTTCTTTCACTCAGGAGGTTATTTATTAAGGTCCAAATTTTCTAGTCTAACTTTTAAAGAGGAAAATAACTTTTTTGGAGAATCTTGAAATTTTTAAGAATTTATTAAAATTAGATTAAAAAAAAAGCACTCCAACTTAGACCTGATGATAACATGTAAAATTAATGGCAGGTGTCCTGTTAGCAATTGGAAGATTTTAGCTTTCTGGCAATTATATGAAAAAATCTTAGCTTTTGGGTGCAAAATTAAAAAAAACATACAATTTGGATTTTGTCACCATTTTATTGTGAATTTTTCTGCACAAGAAATATTTGTCAACATTTATTGATAAATACGAGAGAAGAAGATTTACTAAGGGCAAAGTGATTAATGCTGGCGATGCTTTCAGTCACTTTGATGATTTACTGTCACAGGCGTCATTTAGCTAGCAAAGGAGATAGAGTCTAGCGTTGATTTGCACTCTAACGCCAGGTGAATTTACTCTCTGGCAAATGTACGGTTACTCCGGAAACTCAGTAAGTTGCGAATTTTACTGAAAGTTACCTCTTTCGCCAGACTTGACTGCCCTATCTCAGACCAGGTGAAGTAGAATAGAGTGCATAGAACTTCCTAAAGCGACAGTTACTTCAGTTACTGACATATTTTTTGAGTGCAAAAGTCCAAAAAAAACACTGGGTCTTTTCCTTTTCAGGGTGATAGGCTGCAAAATTCTTAAAAATGTTTTTTTTTGTGCAACTGGTTTCCCCCATACATTTTATAACATATGGGAACATTATTTTACAGTGGGCTTATGTGTAGGGCATTAAAACAACTTTATTAAGGGTCCCTTGGCATGCCTAGTTATCAGTGTTAATGTAATGAATTAGATGCACCATGTAACATAAAAAGGTGCATTCAACTTTAAATTTCCTGCCATATGCAAATTAGCCTGAGCACAAGACCTTTAGCGAAATTGCGCTAGGCAGAATCGAACACTAGCACATCTTTGTTTTGATTAGCTCGCATTGACAAAGTAGGCCAGCGTTTGTCACCAGGGACAAAACTTTACAACTCAGTAAATTTGCCTTGTTTGAGCAAATTTATGCCTTGCGAAGTGTCGGGATTGTTGCAAAGTCATTGCTGGAGAATTTTCGCCCCTTTAGTAAATTTGCTTGAAGTAAATTTCAGAAAAATAATGAGAACTTTTCATATTTTGATAAATATCCCCCTTATAGTCAAGAATTGTACAACACTTTTGTAAACATTTCATCCTTCTCTATAAAGGTATAGCATTTATCTAAGTTTACGTTAGTTTAGTAAAATAGCTTAGTGAAAAAATAACTTTTTCAGCCTATCACTTTGATTTACTACTTATTTAATGGAATGGAATAATTTGCAATGCCACATACTTTTCTTGTGATGTATCCTTCACACGTCCCTTAAGTTGTATCAATGTCAGTGTAAAATTTTCATTAGAAATATTTGTCATGCTATCATATATATCCATATTGGAGGTCTATTTGGAATCCAAAAAAGAAAATAACGTGTAAGAAATTTTTAAAAATACGGATCATTACAAAGAATCTGTAAATGATTAAGTTTCTCTCTCAGCTGTAATTTTGGTTGGTATGATATTTTCTCCATCTCTGATTACTCCAGTGCAGGGATACAAATTAATTACTATATAATGTTTTAAAAGGGGGAAAACATATTTAAACGTGCATTTTTTTCTTTAAATAATACTGGGGGTTATTATATTTAGCTATGTTGGAAAGATAGAGGCAAATTTATCAAGGGTCAAAGTAAAACTTTGAAGTAAAAAATAGATTGAATTCAATCTTACTTCGATTCAAATACAGCCTATTTACCTGCAGAAAAAAACTTCAATGTTTTTAGTATATTTCGTTGGTCTTTTTTTTCAAATTTCGAAGTTATCGAAGTTAAAAAAGACTCCCATCACTTCGAAATTTGACCCTTGATAAAAAATACTTTTTGCACTTAACCAGGGAGTAATTGAAAAAGAGTTAAGAGAATAATTTTGTACTCAGTTAATACTTGTACTCAATTATTAATTAAGGAGTTATGTGAATTATGTGTATATTTTTGTGTATATTTTTTAATACTCATGTTTGTAATATTTTTGGTTGATTGTTAATTGTTGGGAGGGAATAGCGCATACATTTTTTTCTTTAAATAATACTGGGGACTATTATGTTTAGCTATATTGGGAAACATGGGGGCAGATTTATCAAGGGTCAAAATAAAACTTCAAAGTAAAAAAATGAGAGAGAAAAAAGTAGATCGAATTCGATCTTACGTCAATTGAATGATTCGAATACAACCTATATTTCGTTGTTGTTTTTTTTTTTTTTTTTTTTCAAATTTGGAAGTTATGGAAGTTAAAAAAAACCTCCCATTACTTTGAAATTCGACCGTTGATAAATCTGCCCCATAATAGTGAATACTGCACCTAACCATGGAGCATTTAAAAAAGAGTTAAGAGAATCATTTTGTACTCAGTTAATAATGTACTCAATTATTAATTACCAGTTAAGGAGATAAAAGAATTATGTGTATATTTTTGTGTATATTTTTGGTTGATTGTTAATTGTTTTGGGGGAAAAGTGTTTTTAAATATTGTGTGTGTATATTCAAAGTTTCATACTGCCTAAGAAGAGCCATTCAGGTATAAAATATATAAGGTTTTAGACTGTGTGGTTTCTATGTTTAAATAATGCTATAATATTTTTGTAACTTTAGGAGCTCAGAAGTAATCTTTACATATACATTTCCAAACCCAATATAATCCATATATCATGTATCACTTGTGCCCCCCAACCCACTTGTTGTTAATGCCTACCCAAGTGTTTATACTGGTTTTGAAGGTCATACTGTTGGTATTCTCTTTCAGTCACATATATGGTGCTGAAATATAGGTTAATATGTTAACCAATTAAATTATACTTATAGAAATAATACTAAGATCTTAATTTATTTAGGGTTAACCATAAAAAAATTATGTTTTTCAGATTGGATACTGGAATGATATGGATAAATTGGTCTTACTTCAGCATGAACCAGCCTTCAAAAATGATTCTTCAGGAATTGAGAACAGGACTGTTATTGTCACCACAATATTGGTAAGTCACTTTTTAAGAAAAATAAATTTTGCTTTTCAAAAACACTTGAATACATGAAATATCTGACTGACAGATAAAAAAGGTCAACTTAAGGAAAGTAAAATTTTCATTATTGTCCAAGAGTTATTGGGAGGTAGATATTTGTCTGGGCAAACACAACATTATAAGGAATTTTAAAGTGTTCTATATAATACAGCTTGACTGAAAATGTAGGGATCCCAGAGAGAAGGGCTGTTTTTTTTAACAAAATCAGCATGTTGGTTTACGAAATTTCATATTAGCTAAACCACTCTTGCAGTTCATTTATTGTATTCACAGCTATGTTTCTAATTTGTTTAGGATATAAACACTTTTGTTGATCTTCAGATTCAGCACTGTGTAAATTATCTTTATAATTTGTCTTCATTGTGCCACCACAATGCAATATGTAATAGAAATTATTAGCTGCAGAATGGTGCTATAATTTTATCTTTCAATACAGGAATGTCAAGATAAACCTTTTTTTCCTGTCATGGAACTTAATCATCCCCTATAACAAACAGTAATATTTAGGATATTTTCCATTCTCAGAAGTCAAGCATGCCCTTTAAATTTTACTGTCAAATCAGACTGGTGGAGGATGACCTTTACCTCTCTGGATGTAGGGATTTTACATTTCACTGCCCTGAAATTCTCACCAGCCTTGTTACACTTGACTTTCTTTAACAAAGAAATGTTAAATGTACTATGATGATGTTATATGTATATGGATGTAGCTATTAAAAAATTGCCTTATAAACAATTAACTTCAGATGTGTCCATTTCCTATGCAAGGTTTATGAAAACATGAAATGCTTGCAGTTTTCATTGCATGGTATATATATATATATATATATGTATATATATATATATATATATATATATATATATATATATATATATATATATATATATATATATATATACACACAAAATATGGCAGGGTAGAATCTATGTAAGCTGCATTATTTTCCTAAAAGATTCCGTTATGGGAAATTATGCTTCAGTACAGTCCTCCTCTTTGCAGCCTTTCATGAAGAATCCTATTTTAAGAAATTGATCAAGAAAGAAAGGATTTTCAAGATGCAGCGACCATTCCTTGCTATGGCTCAAGTATAAATCAGCAATGTAGTCATATTAGTAAACTTTTTCAATATGCTATGTGGGTTACTATCCTGAACTGATAATCACCCCATCTCCCCCAAGCCTAAAATCTTGAGAATATACCTTGAAAGCATAATTCATTAGGTAGCTCAGATGGCAAGCATATCTATTCCATAAAGCTGAAATTCCAATTCTGTCTTCTATGAGTGAGCATTATGGCTTCAATGCATGTATATTGTTATACATTTGAAAACTCTGCTAATTGTTCATGTGCATAAAAAAACAAGTCAGAAAAATGGAAATAGTGTATGGCTTGCTTGCTCAGCTTTAAGTATTTCTGCAATGCATAGTGTTAGTTCAGTCTCATTTGAAAGGTTTCCTCTAATCAACTGTGAAATTCTTTAATACAAGCACTCAAAACCTTGTCATATTTCAAGAGGCTACAATGGACTCTGCCAGCAGTATATTGATATGATGCTAATGCAGCAAAACTGCTGAAAAGGAAAATGCATAAGAACTTACAGTTACTTACATATGTGCATTTTCAAATATTTGATTTTTTTTTTTAGTCTATGAATACACACTAGACTCACAATATTAAGTCAAATATTTGATTTTGGTGATAAATCTACTTGTTGATTTTGAAGATGACTTGTAGAACCTATCCAGATACAGTATGTTCAATGCTTACAGATATTACATATTACATGCCAGTTGCCATGTGTTTCTTCATTTCTTTAGATATGCGATGTAGCATTTTTCTCTTTATCCAAAATGATATCCTCACAGCCAGCAGAACTGTATTTCAAGTTATGTATGCCAGTGCAGGAACTGGCTGTGATGTATATTGAGCTATAATTTTTATGTACCGCAGGACATCTTTTTGCCATTTTGTAACCTGCTTATATAGTATATGGATTCTGTACATGTGGATTTATGTCAATTTATTTGCAAATGTTTAGCTCTATAAAGGGGCATCTTTTTAAATTTGTGTATGATTTGTGTATGATTTATAATATTGTAAACTGTTGTCTACGCCTGAAGCACAGGAAAATGCCTCTATGAAAGCTCTCATATTTTGTATATTTTGGTTTGCATTATAATAAAGCTTACTATTTAAAGACATATCCAATAATGTTTTCTATTTTTTGACATGTTCCTGAAACCTCACAGCTGAATTGTACACTCTGTGCTTATAAGGTAAATCATATGTTTTATGTAAAGTTTGGAGTTGGTCAATTGTTATTCTTAGAAGTAAATAACTGTAGTTTGTATTACCAGCAATCAGGTATGTTTCTTTTCATTTATTTTGGATTAATTATTGTTACTGTACTTAAACAAAGGGTGAAGTAAACTAGGGAAATACAGGAGCTTTATATTGTTGAAGAATACAGGGCATCATACAATTACCTGTTTCAGGTTGCACCTACAATGCTCCAACTCAGCCAAAAAATATGCCACATGAGAATGTTACTTTGTGATGTGTTTATTTGTCTTGTTTAAGGGTTAATTCATGCTCAACTCCCAAGAAGGTAAAAACACTGTACATGATAATAAAAACTATAGCATATACATTTGTAGACCAGAAATTGTATATCTGCTGCAGCTTATATAATAAAATAAAACTTTCAACAGGCAAATGTATGTTTCTCTGATGAGTTGTGTGCAACACCAAGGGGCAGATTCATCAAGGGTCAAATTGAAAATTACATTTTTAAATTAGAATTATGATTTATTTTAGTGTACTTTAACTAAGAAATAGTCCAAAATTCGATTAGAATTTAAAAAAAATTTGATTTGAATATTGAAATTTATAGTGTACTGTCTTTTAAAAATTTTAATTCACCCATTTGCCATCTAAAACCTGCCAAATTGCTGTATTTAGCCTATGGGGACCTCCTAGAACCTATATGGATTCATTTGGTGGACTTTGGTGGGTTTTGGAAAACAAACACATTAAGCTTGCGGTCATATGTGGTATATACCTTCAACTTTGTATAAAAAATGTATAGGGCAAAGTTATCTAAATTTGGGTCTGGCTTTAATTTTTCTTAGAGAAGAGGCAATGGAGAGAGAATCTCTTCTTACATGGATGCCCTTTCCTTGTTAATTTTTGTACTATTGCCAAGGAGATTATTTTCTATTGGTGACAACCCCTAACTTACTAATGAGAAGAAGGCAACATTGCTAACTGCTCCGGTGCTTTTCTCCAGGACACTGGATTTCACATTAAAGATATTTGTTTAAATCCCAGTTTCAACACCTTGAAAATGTAGTGCAATCCTTAAGAGTGCCATCAAACATAGCATGGCTTTTAATTATGTTGTTTTCCCTAGCTATACCAAGCATCATGAATTCCAAATTCAAACAAACTGCTATATATAGTTATTCTCTAAATGAATGCTAAACTTTCTTCTAATGATTCCTAAGATCAGTGGTTCTCAGTGTTTAGGTCTAACCACCCTTATTTGGACCAGGGAAGGTGGTATAATTAGGTCAAGATATGTGGATGATAGCCTTTTTACTGTTTTCTATGTCTCATACTATGGTAAGCTGTTAAAGTAAATATAAATTGGTCATCACCTAATAGGGATTTGCCCAAATGTTGAATTAGATATGACAAACCAAAAAGTCTAAAATCCTTTGACCTAAATCTATGATGCTCTATATTATGCAGGCTATTTGGAGTGCTATTGTAATTGAAGAATATGGCACAGTTTATGTGCCTCTTTCAATGAACAATATTACACACATTTATACAATAAAATTATGATTGAAGAGGAAAAATCCTCATATAGGATGAAGTTGAATGGTAGCTAACCAGTTTGTAGAGGCTGTCTGTCTCATCAAACACCATGGTGTTTGAGCACCACAGATGATCAAATAATATGAATAGCTAACTATCTACCATCTACCATTGGGTCATGAGTGATCAAATCAGCGATCACTTAAAATTGTACATGTCATTTAATTTTTGTAGCCATAGGGGCAGATTTACAAAGGATCAAATTTGAGGGTTAATTAACCCTCAAATTTGACCATCGAATTTGTATCAAACTGATCAGTGGGATCTAAATAAAATAGGTTTTCCATAGTTTATACAAAATATACTGAAATGAAAAGATACATATTTGAAATGAATAACAATATATTATTGATATTTAGACAAAATATACATTGTTTTTGCAATCTAATATTTTTTAGGTGGGTTTTTTTCGTTGCAAAAATGTGACTTTCTGTGGCAGAAGTTTTTATTGCACTAGCCCAAACTAAAAAAATATATTTATTAAAGTCCAAATTTTTTTGGTCAGACATTTATCAACATCATTTATTTATATAGTGCCGACAAGATAGGTAGTGCTTTACCTTAGTTATGAAGACAGATTTGGGTCAGCATACACTCCTCAATGTTGTTTGGTGCAGATTCCAATAGTGGCCACAATCCACCAGATACAGAAGTTTTCAACAACGGACAGCACCGATTTCTTTCAGTAAAAAATCCTTTATTGTAACATGGCTATGACCAGTGATACAATAACGTTTCGGGCCGCGTCCTGGCTTCTTTGAAAAAGAGCCAGGAAGCGGCTCGAAAACATTATTGTATCGCTGGTCATAGCCATGTTACAATAAAGGCTTTTTACTGAAAGAAATCGGTGCTGTCCGTTGTTGAAAACTTCTTTACCTTAGTTATAACAAACAGGGAATAAATAGTGGATAACAATCAGGGGTTTACAGAATACAATAGGATTAGAGGGCCCTACAAATTATAGTTTACAAACTAAAGGTTAGGGTACCATTGAGACATTAGGATTTTAGACAATTTTGTGATTCATAATACAGCAGTGATTAATTAAGGTACATTGAATAAGATTCTTTAAACAGGTGGGTCTTTAAGGAGTGATTGAAAGTTTGGAAAGAAGGAGAAAGTCCCGAGGCAGAGAGTTCCAGAGAAAAGCAGAAGCCCAAGAGAAGTCTTGAAGATAAGAATGGGCAGAAGTGATGAGAGGTGAGAGGAGAAGCAAGGCGTAGGTCAGAAGCAGAGCGAAAGTTGCGTGTAGGAGTGTATTTGGAGATCAGAGATTAAATATAGGGAGGGGCTTAATTTTTAAGGGCCTTGAATGTGAGGGTTATTAATTTGAATTTGATTCTAGAGGAGATTGGGACCAGTGAAGGGACATGCACATGAGAGCAGCGGGTGTTGAGCGGTGAGATAGATGATTGAGTCTTGCAGCAGCATTTAGAACAGGCTGGAGTTGTGAAAGGCAACTTGTTTGAATACCTGCAAGGAGTAGGTTGCAGTAATCAAGTGACAAGACAAGAGACTGAATAAATGTTTTGGTTGATTCTGAAGTGACATATGGTCGTATCCGGGCAATGTTGCGTATGACAAGATTTTGCAAGTGTTTGAATGTGTGGTGAAAAAGATAGATGTGAGTCTAGTATAATTCCCAGGCAACATGTCTGTGTGGTGGAATGAAATGTAGTGTCGTTTACTGTGAGTGATATCTGAGGAACAGGGGAAGATCTTGGAGGGAATATAAAGAGTCCTGTTTTTAAAAGGTTCAGTTTCAGTTGGCGCTGAGCCATCCAGGAGGAGACAGCCGAGAGACAGTCTGTAACTTGGGAAAGGACAGAAGGAGAGATGTCAGGAGTAGACAAGTAGAGTTGGGTGATACTGAAGTTCAAACTACTGAATAAGTTTTCCCAGTGAAGTTATCTAAAAACAAATGCTCTGTAAGGCTACAAATGTATTGTTATTGCCACTTTTTTATTACTTATCATTCTATTCAGTCCCTCTCCTATTCATATTCCAGTCTCTTATTCAAATCAATGCAAGGTTGCTAGGGTAATTTGTACCCTAGAAACCAAATTGCTGACACTGCAAACTAGAGAGCTGCTGAATAAAAAGCTAAATAACTCAAAAACCACAAACAATAAAAAATGAAAACCAATTGCAAATTGTCTCAGAATATCACTCTCTACATTATACTAAAAGTTAACTCAAAGGTGAACAACCCCTTTAAAGGAACGGTCAGACAGATAAGATGTAAACCATGAAAGAGCAGTGTCACGAATGCCAGCTAAGTATAGAATGTCAAGGAGGAGTGGGCGGTCAACTGTGTCAAAGGCTGCAGAGAGATCTAGAAGGATGAGTATGGAATAGTGACCTTTAGACTTTGCCAGTAGAAGATAATTGGTTACTTTGGAGAGTGCAGTTTCAGTTGAGTGTGATTGGCGGAAGGGGGTCGAGAAGGGAGTTGTGAGCAAGATGCTGGAACAGGCTTTGGTAAACAAGCCTTTCCAGTAATTTAGATATGAATGGAAGAAGGGAAACCAGGCAATAGTTAGTGGAAGAGCTGGGATCAAGGGAAGGTTTTTTGAGGATAGGAGTGATTAGTGCTTGTTTGTATAAGGATGGAAAAGTAGAGAGTGAAAGTTTGAATAGGTGGGTAAGTGCAGAAGAGAGTGTATCAGAGATTAGATAAAGAGGCAAGAAGGTATGGGGTCAAGGGATCAGGTTGTGGGGTTTGAGCAGGCTAGAAGTTTAACTCCATCTGGTGTTGCGGGGGTGAAGGAGTGCAAAGTGGATGTGAGTGGACTGCAAGTTAGTCTAATATTGTTGTCACATGGTATGCTTAGTCTGATGAGATTGATATTTTCATTAAAGAAATGAGCAAGATCTTGAGCAGTTACATTAATGGGTGGAGGGGGTGGAGGGGGGCATAGGAGTGAGTTAAATGTGGCAAACAGTCACTGCGGTTTAGAGGACAAAGTGGAGATTAAAGAATAGAAGTACTGTTCTTTAGTTATTGATAGAGCTCGATTGTAGCAGGCGACTATGAATTTGAAGTGGATGAAGTCAGGATCAATTTGTGACTTTCTGCACCTTCGTTCTACTACATCTTCTGAGGTAACGGGTTACACTAGTGTGCCAGGGTTGGGGTTCAGCTGGTCGGCTGTGATGGGTGGTAGAAGGAGCAAGGGAGTCGAGAGCTGTTAAAAGAGCATTGTTGTAGAGAGAAGCTGCCCTATTTGAACAGGAAAGATTATTAATATGAGAGATGGATTGTGCTGATACTGTTGATAATTGTTGTGGATCAATTGCGTTAAGGTTTCTGTATGTGTGGGTGGAGAGAGATGGTTGTGATAGTGCAGCTGAAAGTGTTATCTGAAAGGACAGTAGGTGGTGGTCAGATAGGGGGTAGGGAGAGTTAGTATGGTCGGATGGGTGGCACAAGTGGCAGAATATAACAATATCAAGAGTATGGCCCTTGATGTGAGTAGGTGAGTCAGTCCACTGAGAGAGACCAAATGAAGTTGTTAGAGAGAGAGAGAGTTTAGAGGTGGCAGGAGAATCAGTGTTGTCAATGTTGAAATCACCTAAAATGAGAGCAGGTGTTTCACTGGAGAGAAAGTATGTAAGCCAAGCAGCAAAGTGATCCAAGAAAGTAGAGTAGGGACCAGGGGGTGATATATGACAGTAACACACAGAGAGATTGGAGAAAACAAAAGTATGCTGTGGACTTCAAAAAAAGAGAAGGAAAGAGAAGTTGTGTGGTTAGATTTTTGAAACCTACTTTTTGGGGAGAGAATAAATCCAACACCACCACCATGACGGCCATCCGGTCTAGGGGTATGACTGAGAGCCTCCATAGGAGAGGGCAGCAGGTGAAGCAGTGTCTGCAGGAGAGAGCCATGTTTCAGTAATAGCCAGAAGGTGAAGAGATTTAGATATAAAGAGAGCATGGACTGCTGCAAGTTTATTGCAGATTGATCGAGAATTCCAGAGGGCACATGAGAAAGGTAGAGAGGGTGCTGGCTTTATGTGAATAAAGTTTGCAGGATTAGAAGTGTGTAAGGTCTTAGAGACAGGAGAAGACATTGTTAAAAGTAGGGATGCACCGAATCCCCGATTCCTTCCCGAACCGAATCCAAACCCTAATTTGCATATGTAAATTATGGGTGGGAAGGGGAAAACATTTTTTACTTCCTTGTTTTGTGCCACAAAGTCACGTGATTTCCCTCCCTGGTCCTAATTTGCATATGCAAATTAGGATGCAAATTAGGATTCGGTTCAGCCAGGCCCAAGGATTCGTCCGAATCTGAATCCTGCAGAAAAAGGCCGAATCCTAGCCGAATCCTGAACCGAATCCTGGATTCGGTGCATCCCTAGTTAAAAGCCTGAGAGTGGCAATAATTGATGGTAGGAATGAGTAAGCGGGACCAGGGTTTGGGGAGATGTCCCCAGCTGCAACTAACAGTAATAAAGAAAGTGAGACCTAGCATTGTATTGTTTAAAGGGGAAAAACTATTTTTTCTTTAAAAAAAACCTTACTTTTTGAGATTTATTAAACCTCAATGGTGTTAAAAGTGTGAATAAAAAAGTACAACAACTCAGGCCTGCCGAGTTTATATAGAAGTCAACTTATAATGATAAGGTTGAATCCCAAAAAGGCTTGATATCCCACTATTTCAGCAAATCGTAGACTCTCCCCAGTCTCAGATCAGTCGGAGATTATATAGTTGTGATTGCTGTATTCCTCTTGAGACAATGTCTCTCGAGGAGGGGAAAACAGAGAATAACTTATATAGTGTAGTATTTCAACAATTTTTTGCACCCTCACACCTTTTTGTGATCAGATTTCCTTATTCACCCGGTGACTTTAATATAACTTAAAACGTGGATTTTAACAAATTACACCTAAAACAAGTGTGCACATCACTATAATATATACTGAAAAAAATAATAATAAACAGTGAAGGATGGGTTCAAATCCAATTGCGAAGGGGTATAGTCCAAGGGGTTAATCCAAAGGTTAAGACAAATAAAGGGGAATAATAGTGTAGCTTGATATGCTCAATTGTGATTTGCAAGACACCGTTAATTCCACGTGACCCTGTGTGCCGATATACTCACAAGATGTGAGCTGATATAAGCAGGTAATAAATCAATCTTCTGGGAAAGTTTCTACCATCGCTTGCAGATCGTCGCTTTACTAATGACTCCTGACTGGCCAGATTTATTACCTTTGGATTAACCCCTTGGACTATACCCCTTCGCAATTGGATTTGAACCCATCCTTCACTGTTTATTATTATTTTTTTCAGTATATATTATAGTGATGTGCACACTTGTTTTAGGTGTAATTTGTTAAAATCCACGTTTTAAGTTATATTAAAGTCACCGGGTGAATAAGGAAATCTGATCACAAAAAGGTGTGAGGGTGCAAAAAATTGTTGAAATACTACACTATATAAGTTATTCTCTGTTTTCCCCTCCTCGAGAGACATTGTCTCAAGAGGAATACAGCAATCACAACTATATAATCTCCGACTATATAGAAGTCAACGGCAGATCTCCCATTAACAATTTGAAGATTTTGTGTTTTTGGGCATCAAATCCAAAAAGTCAAATATTATGGCGACAAATCCAAAAAAGTACTATTCAGATTTTATCACGGTTAGTGATGGGCGAATCTACCCCGTTTCGGCGAAAAATTAGCGAATTCCCAGTGAAATTCGTGAATTGGCGAATAAATCCGTGAAATGAGTCGCGGCAGGTTTTTGACATGCGTCGCATCAACTTTGGCGCTCGTCGCATCGTTTTTTTGTCACGCCATTTTCGGCGCGTATCGCGTCATTTTCGCCGCGTCAAAAGCGACACGCGACTCGTCTTTTCATCTAATTTATTCGCCCCTGGCAAATAAATTCACCCGTCACTAATCACGGTTTTATCAAGTCTTTTCCTGCACAAGAAATTTTCCCGAAAATATAATGATAAATAGAGGGAAAACTTCCATGCAGATTTCATTGAAGTGGTTTTCAGAAAATAGTGAGAACATTTTTGATTTTGATAAATAACCCCCTAGTGTATGATCTACTCTTTACATCTTCCTTTTAACTTTCCCTCCCTTCTCCTTTCATCATTCTATGTGATTACTTATTATATTTGTACAGTATTCTAACCATTAGATGAGACGGGCTACGTTGATCAGCCAAGCAGGAAAGTATTTTGCCCCTGGGCACATAAGCAGCTAGCATGCATTCAAGTAAGAATATAATTCCTTTAGAGAGCTTAGTTGTAAAGGATTATATCATGTTAACAGGAAGACCTGCCACTTTGTATTGGCGTATATAGCTTGGCGTAACAAACTGGAGCACCCTTAACAAACTAACTCGAATTGGTATGCCTCCCCTCTTACCTTAATAATACATCAGTGATGCATTCCTATACACCATAGAGTAAAAGCACAAAGAAGGGAATACAGATTGCAAGTGTTAGAATAATCACATAAAATGTGCACCTGATTAAGGGGTCCTTCCTGAAAGCTATGGGGCAAATCATGGGGCCTTCGCTGCACTTCACCTGGCAAATTTCCGCCACTCAGCAAATTCACCAAAATGCGAAGTTGTGCTAGCGAAAATTTGACAGGCAAAAATGAAGTTGTGCTAGTGAAGGGTAATTTGCATAAGGCTCCAAATTAAAAAATTAATTAATGTGTATGCTGCAGAGCACATAACACTACACAAGCCCAGGGAAAGTTAATAAAAGAATATAGAGGTGTTCTAATGCCCTACACATGTGCCCACAGTATAGTTAAGGTGCCATATGTTATAAAATGTAGAGGGGAAGGTGGGCATCTTAAAAAAAAGTCAATGTTTTTCAGCCTATCAATATTTGTATTCCATAAATTCTCTCATCGCTGATAGAACAATTCTAGGACCACAGTTTAGTGGACCTCAGGTTTACAATAGTAAATCGAGCTTGAACAATAACAAAGGATTTATGTTTAAGTTCTGTATATTCATTTTGGCTGATTGTTACAAAGCAATAACAACTAGACATTTACCATTTAAAAAGAGTCTGTCCAGAGATCGCATTTCCATGCCACAATGTTTTTGTACAGTATTTACATATAATTGTTAATACCCTTGGCTAGTCATCCTAAAGCAACCTTTCTTAACACATTTGTGATTCACAATCAATCTTAAGATATATATATACGATTCTTTGTTTCATAAACATCAAAACTTCAGTAATTCAAGCAAGTTGCCCAAAAAGTTCACAGAATCGTAAAACTGTGTGCATTTGTTAAGCTTGTGAGTTTGTATCCACCATAATTTTAATAACCATACAAAGAGACCCATGAAATAGGTTTTGTGAACGTGCATTTTAATGAACAAATATTATCTAGCCAAGTCTTTAGATAATTGTATAAAGTAATTTATACAAGGATAAAAGACAAACTAAAGAATAAAGAATTTACGTATGTAAAGCTAAAGCTAAATGTTTCTCATATTATTTGTATAAGATACAAAAAAAGTTCATTGTGCCTTCAAGATTATATTATTTGTAATTCATTGTTTAAAGAGTACTGTTAAGTACTGTTAGGAATCAAAATATTCCTACCTCCTTATATTGGGTTTTTCTATTTTTCTCTTTCATTGTACTTAAGTGCTCTAAAGTGAATTTTACAAGTATGCAATACAGCATATGCATCTTTTGCTTTGAAATAAAATTGATATGCAATTATGAAAAATTACTTCTGAATGCAGCAGAAAATGCAGCAGTTTGTATTTTACTAAAACATTTATATGTCTGAATGCATACGTTTTATTGAGTATTAGTTATTAAGTTTTCTATTCAATGGCCAATGTCACAGCAGTTGCTTTACTCAAAGGAATGACAGTCAACTGTGACATTGGGTTATTTCATCAAGTAAGATACACAAAAGTGTCTAGGGAGAGAGATTTCCTCATACATCTTCATCAGTCTTCTTGGCAACAGACTGGTGTTGCCACAAAGACTGATTTTTCTTAGTTTGACTGCAAACCTCTGGAACAGCACCCATACTGTACACTAGTGTGTATGTGTATATATATATATATATATATATATATATATATATATATATATATATATATATATATATATATATATATATATATATATATATATATATACAAACACACATCATCATCATCATAAATAGCTGTACACACAGGTCTTGTATGAGTACAAAGAAATAAAAAATGTATTTGCTCAATGTTTTAGCCCCAAACTCGGGCCGTCCTCAGGACTCATACAAGACCTGTGTGTGCGGCTATTTATGATGATGCATGTATAACTAATTCTTGCCAGCACCCAGGCAGCTGACATTTTGACTGTGTGCACCAAACTGAAGTGTATATATGTATATATTTATATATATATATATTAAAAAAAAAAAATATATATATATATATATATATACAGTCTGGTTATTCCCGATGGGACCAGACTGTAAATTATATCCTTATAAACGGCGTGTTCTGATGTCAGAACGTGCCATTTATAACAGGGGTCCCCAGCCGCAGAGTGTCCCAATTGGATGCTGACATGTCCCAAATGGCGTGTCCCAATCAGAATTGTAATGTCAACCCCTCTGACCGCCCCTCCTAACCTACAAAATGTAGATTATAATGCATAATGTACCCCCTACTCAAATTTATAAAGATATCAGAAGTCACCTTGGAGTTACTGTATGTGACCTGTATAAAAGCAATAGGCTTCAACTAGACAGGTTTAATGCTACTGTTGACAACTTGTTCATAGAATGGCCTTTTACCTTTTTTGTTTGTTTGGTTCAGAAGGCAAGGTTTTCTTTTGTTTTAGCTTGGCCACTTAAGCAGTTGGTTGCACACAACAGGAGAGTCTTTAGGGTGGAAATATAAGCCTGTCTCATTGAATACTGCATATTAGGGGCAGATATATAAATTTTTGTGTTTGGATTTCATTGTGATTCACAGTGTTTTCATATCTGAACACATTTTTTCTGTTATCCTGTCTTTATTATTAACTCTTGGTAGGTTTTAGGTGTTGAGTTTTCTATTTTTTTGGAAAACAATTTTGCAGAAAAAAAGTGAAAAGGAATCTGCCCCTAGGTGTTAAACATTTCTACAAAAATACCACCAGATGAAAGATTTGGCAAAAGCAAGAAGGGTAAGAACAATCAGTCTAGAACCAGTGTAATCAAGTTCCAAAACTGATTTTAGTCTCAGTACAGCCAACACATTGCAAACTGTTATTCAGGTATCTGCTGGTGGTGTGGTTGGGTGAAGGTAAGAATGAGTATGCATTTGTGCTCATTCCTATACAATGTTGTGCAATGTGTTGTGTTCATTCATAAAAATAACCTGAAACTGTTCTGTTCTACTTTTATCCTAAATCTAAATATGGTGTTCCATTGCTTATCTTTGTTAATTTGTTGTATGATTTATTATTATCTTCTTGTATGTATTTTATGTTAAAAGTATTTCATTGTTATAAATATTCATTCACAGTTGATGTATTTTGTCCTAAGAATTAAATAACTGAGAGCATGTCTTTTTATGTAACATGTTAATGCTTGTTATTACCTACAGTACATTATACATTTTAACTGCATTCAATTTCTTTAAATGTGGCCATTGTCCAAATAATCTCCAACACCACTGGAGAACTTCTTCCTAGTCACATAGTTCATTGTGGGTTCCTTCCTTCAAGCTGTCCTCTTCTCATTATAGGAAGGCCCATATGTAATGTACAAGAAAAACCATGAGCTGCTGGAAGGAAATGATAAGTTTGAAGGATATTGTGTAGATCTGGCTTATGAAATTGCAAAACATATTGGTATCAAGTATAAAATTGCCATTGTCCCTGATGGAAAATATGGAGCAAGGGATTCAGAAACAAAAATCTGGAATGGGATGGTGGGAGAGCTTGTATACGGGGTAAGCATATTATATTTAAAAGAGCATATACTCATATGTTTTTAAAAAATTTGAATGGCTCATTCATTTAGCACTTTTAGAATGTTGCCTTGTCTATTTTTATTTACGTATATTATGTCACTGTTTACTTCTTAATAACCAGATATTTTTAAAATTTGCCATTTATTCCATGCAGTAAGTATGTTTGAGATAGACTTACCATTCAAAAATCCAGTCCTATATTAATCAGAGTTCTACAAATTAGGCTGTGTTCATAATCAAATGCTGAGTTATGTAAATAAATGTACAGTATATAATTTTTTAAATCTATTTTGTATATTTAAATTTGGGGGTCAACATTTGGGTAAACTTTATTATATTTGTAATGAGAATTTAGCATAATAATACATTTAAACAGTGGTTTTGTTCCCATGTATTTCATATGTTAAATATCTCAAAGAAAACACTCAAATTGAATAATAGCTTGAATTTTGCAAATAAACAGCTCATACATCTTCCATTGACTTCTACATAAACTCACAGGTTTTTAGATGCCAATAGTGATGGGCGAATCTATTCCTTTTCACTTCGGCGAAAAAAAAACGAGTTGCGTCTCGTTTTCGGCACGTCGCGGCATTTTTGGTGCGTGGCTCGTTTTTTTTACGCCAGCGAATTTTTAGCAGCCAAATTTTCACTGACGTTTTGCTAATGTATTCGCCGGCGGCGAATGGCGCGTATTCGCTGTGAATTCGCGCCTGGCGAACAAATTCGCCCATCACTAGATGCCAATAATCTGTGTTTTTAGTTTTTTTTTAAATATGCTCATGAACCCATTAAACAGACATAAGTTTATTTGTTTTGCTGTGAAATATAGACTATATTAGGCATTGATGTTTAACTTTGAAAGGGGGGTTCAAACAGGTGAATTAAGATATTGAATACATTAGGGGCAGATTTACTAAGGGTCGAAGTGAAAGTTTCAATTAAAAAAATTAAAATTTTTAAATAATTTTTGGGTACTTCAACTATCGAATAGGCCAAAATTTGATTTGAATTGTAAAAGATTAGAATCGAAAATTCGACTATTTGAAAATTGAAGTAATATCTCTTTAGAAAATTCAAATTCGACACTTTGCCACCTTAAACTGCCAAATTGCTATTTTAGCCTATGGGGGACTTCCTGGAACCTTTAAGAAGTGTTTTTGAAACTATTTGAAAATCAAAGGATTTTGGCCAAAATAATTCGAATCTAACAATGCATTCGAACGATTGAACGAAAATGGACCTATTCAAACGAAAAAGGTCCATTTTCACTCGGAAAAAAATTTGATGGTTGAATTTCAAAGTTTTTGAACTTTGAACTTTGACCCTTAGTAAATCTGCCCATTAATGTACATATAACCTACATAAATTTACACATTCTTTCTTACAGAAGGCAGAGATTGCGGTTGCTCCTTTGACCATCACATTGGTTCGAGAAGAGGTCATTGATTTTTCAAAGCCATTTATGAGTTTAGGGATTTCTATTATGATTAAGAAGCCTCAGAAGTCAAAACCAGGAGTGTTCTCATTTTTGGACCCTTTGGCTTATGAGATCTGGATGTGCATAGTTTTTGCTTACATTGGTGTCAGTGTAGTCCTTTTTCTAGTAAGCAGATTTAGCCCCTATGAATGGCACACAGAAGAACCAGAAGATGGAAAAGAAGGACCCAGTGATCAGCCTCCAAATGAATTTGGCATATTTAATAGTCTTTGGTTCTCCCTTGGAGCCTTCATGCAACAAGGATGTGATATATCACCTAGGTTAGTATGTCAAATTTGGTTAGACTCTTACAGAGTCACATAACATTTGTATACACAACAGCAACTGCAGAGGACTGCACAATGACAGTTCATAAATTAGAAGACATTAGCTGAGCTGAGAGCTGAAAGGTAATAGAGATGTTAAATAGCTGGATATTGCTGAATCATGATTCATGTTATGATTCATGTTGAATGTCAATGAAGGGTTGTTAAAGGTTGATTTGCAATACATATGCAAATGCAGCCTGTAGATCATTGGCATTGATCTATATAATTATGCAACAGAGAAGTAACCCAGATAGCAGAAATGTTTGGTTATTACCCTGTATGAATTGGATATCAATGTAGTTTTTCCAAAATATTAAAACAAAGTGTCTTGCTCTTTAGTAAGTATTTTTTCCACAAAGCAAAAACTATATGAGAACATATGGGTTATATTTGCTATTTTGAGATAATTTTATATCATATACAAAATTAGCTGCCAATAACAGTTTTCCCAGAACAGAAAAGGAAAAAGTTAATTTATTTTACTATAATGAAAATGCATGTAGTGCTACAGACTTTGGATTTATCTTTAAAAGGAAATAAAACTAACTCACCCACTTACTGGCAAATAAACAAGCTAAGAAGAATTGAATAAAACAATGGCAACAATATAAATTACAGGTATGGGACCTGTTATCCATAATGCTCTGAACCTGTTTTTTTTTTTAGTTTGGATTTTCATAAAATAAGTCTTCTAGAAAATCATGGAAGCATCACATAAACCCAATAGTCTGGTTTTCCTTCCAATAAGGACTAATTATATTTTATTTCGGATGAAATACAAGAGATGGTTTTATTATAACAGAGAAAAAGGAAATATTTTAATAATTTGGATCATTTGATCATAATGGAGTTTATGGGAAACGGCCTTTCTGTAATTTGGTGCTTTATGGATAATGGTTTATTTATTAAATTGTTGGTTTCTGCTAAAAATGTAACGTTGATAGATTTTTACTTAAAGTTTCAAAACATTTTGCTTGCAAATATATATTAACATATTCTTGTTTAGATCTCTGTCAGGTCGCATTGTTGGAGGAGTGTGGTGGTTCTTTACACTCATAATTATCTCATCTTATACTGCAAATCTGGCTGCTTTCCTAACGGTTGAGAGAATGGTGTCTCCTATAGAGAGTGCAGAAGACCTTGCTAAACAAACAGAAATTGCATATGGAACACTCGACGCTGGATCAACAAAAGAATTCTTTAAAGTAAATTTAAAAACGTGTGCACCTACAAATACTCAAGAATTTGTGGTATTCTATTGTGTTACTCTGTATTGTAATTGCAGCAAATATAATGGCCAAAAAACCCAAAAACAAAATTGATAAAACATTTTCATATCAGGTTTTCATTAAAATAGCTCTGAAAGCAGTATTTAGATGTAATTAAGGACACTATTAGTGAATATTTGGGGAAAATCTAAATCTACTAACAATTTTAGCAAGTTTTGAAGACTCTTCAGATGACTTTATTAATGTAGGCCTTTTTTGTTAAACTAAAAATTTCATGATTTTTTTACCATTTTTTTCAAATGGTAATGATGATTACTGTTGGGGAAAAGTAACAAAATCCTAATTTACAGTTTTTTTCACCATGATTTCTAATTTCAGATAAAGAAAAGAATAATACAGAATCCTTAACACAATGCTGTTTTGGAGCCATAATAGATAGGTTGGTTGTTACAATTCAGCACTGCCACTGAACCATAATACCCCATATAAAATAGCTCAAAGCAGACAAATTAATTCTGATGAAATTGCAAATAGGAGTATTCCTCTATTTTAAACAAGGGTTGGGGAAGTCCCAAATTAATTAAGGGTTAATTCTAAAAACAATTAGTTTACAATCAGTAGGCAGGATGCATGGTACAAAGCACCACATTTTTTTACCTGATGCAGAGTGCAGCTATTCCTGGAATGCAAATGCTCTGTAACTGAGCAATATAAGGCTTAATCTTGTACATCTTACTGCTCTAGCAATTGCATTCAGGGTGTTGATAAATAAGCCCTACCTAATCATATAACTTGTAAGACGTAAGCAGTTATTTACTAGAACTCACTTTATTAAGAAAAAAATTGATCAAACACAAATCCTCTTTATTTATCTTTTTTTTAAACTCAAGTAGAAAATTTTAGTGAATAACACGTATACATTTTTATGAATTAAGAGAACATCTACATGTGAAATGTCTTTGCCTTCTTTCATATGCATATATGGTCATTACAAAAGTGCATGTTATCTAACTGGTACTTTGTACACTGTAGAATATAGCTATTAGTTTCCCTTAAAGGGATCCTGTCATGGGAAAAACATTTTTTTCAAAATGCATCAGTTAATAGTGCTGTTCCAGAAGAATTCTGCGTTGAAATCTATTTCTCAAAAGAGCAAACAGATTTTTTTATATATCATTTTGAAATCTGACATGGGGCTAGACATATTGTCAGTTTCCCAGCTGCCCCAAGTCATGTGACCTGAATTGCCATTTTAGCCCATGGGGAACCTCTTAGAGCCTGTCCTGGAATTTTTCTAAGTCCTAGGAATTAGGATTTTTTTGAAAATAGTTTGAATCTTTCAACTCAACAAATCGAACGATTTGAACAATTTCAATTTGATTGAAAACAGACCTGTTGGGTCCATTTTTGATCAAAAATTGCCTTTAAAAAGGCCTCTGCGTGCTCTTTTATATTATTGCACATTATCATATACATTAATTATCTTAGCTGGTTTTAACTGGTGATATCACTAATTAAATAATTTACAGGCTATTCAAGGCTCTTGATTATTATTATATTGTTATTATTAGTATATACTCTCTAAGTAAAGAAATTTATTTTTTGCCAGAGATCTAAAATTGCTGTATATGAAAAGATGTGGACCTATATGAAATCTGCAGAGCCATCGGTTTTCACAAAAACAACAGCGGAAGGGGTAGCTCGTGTTCGGAAATCCAAAGGCAAGTTTGCCTTTCTTCTGGAGTCCACCATGAATGAGTACATCGAGCAGAGAAAGCCTTGTGACACGATGAAAGTTGGAGGAAATCTGGATTCCAAAGGATACGGAGTGGCAACCCCCAAGCATTCTCAATTAAGGTGGGTGGAATAGTATAACAATATTATATGTGTTGTTATAGTATTCCACCTTCCCTGATGTCCCTGAGATTTATTTTTTTTTGTGCGTGTGTTGTCCATGCTGTCTGTGAACATGGTATGTTCTTTTACTATTCTTTATTTCATTCTTTATGCTGATAAGAGGTAACACCTTCAGACTTATTTATGGTGTCTTGTTTTAAGACCATATAAAGGCAAGCAAGTGTAATAGATAAGTCTGACCTTCATGTGAAAGGGTGCAGTGATTATTTTCTGTAAATGTCTTGAACTATAAACATTTTTAAACTACAGTGTATTACAGTGTCGCATGTTCGCATAGTTACAGTGCATTTCACATTTTTGCCACGTATACAGCTACTTAAGAGATCAGTACCCTCTTATTTCATGTAATATCCTTTGGGCCAAAACAGACAGGCCATTTCCCATCAAACCAAAAGACTAAACCAGACTGAAACACCAGATATGCTACATTAGAATGCTTCAATATGGTATATTCCATTTTTATTATCAAAGTGCTGCTTTTTCTGAAAAACTTATCTTTATGCTTTCTTTATATGACATCTCAGGAATTACCTTTAGGTCATACGTAGAAGTCAGTGCTGCCCTGCACCAGGCTACAGTTGTAGTGAGAAAACATAGGAAATTAGACAAAGCACAAAACAGGAAAAGCCAATGTCCTAAAATAACTTAAGATCAGGGCCACTCCGACCATGAGGTAAGGTGAGGATCTTGCTTCAGGCAGCACAGAGGGGCCATTTACCAGGGGAGAATTTCCATTTTTTAAAATGTAAATTTGGCTCTTCTAGTGCAACGAGCGCAATAGCGCTCACTGCACTAGCGATGCGGCCCCTCTTCAACGCACTCTGGGGCTAAAAGTTAGAAGCGCAGAGCGGGAAGGGGAGCGGCAGCAGCCCCTGGATTGCCCCTGCTTAAGATAAATGAAAATAATACAAAAGTAGGTAACCGTCCTAGAGTGAGACAAAAGAAAAGGTGACAGGCAGCTGCAGCCATATAAAATTCTAAGATTATTTATCAAAGGAAGAGCCCTAATCTTGTTCTAAAATTACTGCAACTGGCCGTGCAACAGGAAACACAAGAGTAAAATATAGCTCTTGAGCATAATCACAAAAATTTGCCTTTTTTATGTTTGTAATGTAATGTGGATTATATCATGTATAGTTAATTGCTTACATTTTTCTTTTTTAGTAGCATATCCCCGTTAACTATTACTCAAAACTACATGTCTTTGTAATATGGATTTTATATATGATAGTGAAATATGTTAGCACATCCTTGAATAAGGAGATAAAACCCAAGGTGAATAGCATTCAAGGCATCGTCGTTGCAGAAACTCCTTAAAGTTAAATGTCACAATAAAAAATGCCACAATTCATCCCCATGCCATACTGTACCACAGTGCCAATGAGTGAGTGTCACTCAAATAGACTCTATTCTTGGTCAGTGGCACTACAGTGAATCATTGGTGTTGTGGGTTCATGTTGTGTAGAAAAGAAAGTGTTATAAGCTGGTAAGGGGATAGTGATCACTTTGAATATCCTTGAGTGTCTCAGAGCAATCAGATTGCTCCAGATGCCAACAATAAACCATTCATTTAAATCAGCTATATCATACAGTGAATTCTAGTTGGTGATGAATTCTTTTTATAAAGCAGAAACAACTCAGCTATTACACTCACTTGCTTTTAAATGGCCTTCCACATATTTCTTAAACCACACTGTTTGACTTGTTCATAGGGTAGTCTCCTAAACATCCGCTTTTTTTTGTTTGCTGTTGGTTTACATTTAATCTCTCCTCCACCTTTTGTAACTTCCATTTTGCTATTGTGCTGTGAAATTGTGTATGGTTATGGCTTTTATCACGGCTAAAGAACCCTCTCATAATTACTTGCCATTACTCCGTCTATGAACACATTATTATTCATCAGCTCGGCTCTTCATTTAGCAACCGTAAATTTAACTTTGCAGGGAATGAAACATGATTTTCTGCCAATATTAATTTTATTTTAGAGTTTACAAGGCTTGGATTATATTTTCAGGAGGCATAAAATTATTAAAAGGCGGTGTCATTCCTCATGACACCAAAATGTCCTAGAAAAGACCTGGGACCATAAACTAGTTTCTATTTTTTATAGACAAATTGCTTAAATTTTTTTTTTTGATAGCTACAACCCTGGGATCTTAGAAAGGGACATTATTAAAGGACCAGTAACGTCACAGTTTGTTAAAAAAAAATGGTTAGTATACATTGAAAATAAAACACCAAAACAAATTAAACTTTAAAATCGCAAAACTTTTTTAAGAAATAACTTACCGAAACTCTGCTTGTGCTTCTCTTCAGAAAAGGCAATTGGGCGATCCATCGATTTCTCTTCCCTGCCTTCCTTATAGGAGATAGCCAGGGAGGAGAGTACCGCACAATGGATCGTCGCCCTGTCGTCTTTTCTGAAGAGGAGCAGAGTGGAGTTTTGTAAGTTATTTCTTAATAAAGGTTTAGTGATTTTAAAGTTTCATTTGTGTTGGTGTTTTATTTTCAATGTATACTAACATTTTTTTTTAAAGTTACTGGTACTTTAAGGAAAGAAATAATAAGTGTTGCTACAAATTACATGATAACTTGCCTGTGACACTGCTTCTGTCCAATGTAGAAGCCAATGCAAATGCAGATTCTGTAGAAATTGTGGACAAAACAGGTTCAAATACTGCAGATTCTTTGCTGCAAGGTTTATTCAACACAACATGTTTTGAGCAGTGTGACTTGAAAATGAGCCACACGGCTTGAAACATGTTGGGGCAGATTTGCTAAGGGTCGAATTTCGAATATAAAAAAATTCGAAATTCTAACATCTAATTTTTTGGGGGGTAATTTTCGATCGAAAATTACAGTTTTCGATTAAAAACTGCCATTATAGCCTAGGGGGGGGACCTCCCATAGCCTTTACAGTCAATTTTGACATAGTTTTCCACATTCAAATTTTTTTAAGGAATAATATCCCTTTAAAAAATTTGAAAGTGGAAAACTATGTCAAATTTTCTGTAAAGGCTATGGGAGGTCCCCGATAGGCTATAATGGCAATTCGGCAGGTTTAAGTTGACGAATGGTCAAACTCAAAATTTTAATTTTTGAATTTTTTCAATTCTAATCTAATTTTGGGGTATTCGATAGTCGAAGTAGCCCAAAAATACTTTGAAATTAGAATTTTATAAATTAAAATTTTATTTGAAAATTCACAACACTTAGTAAAAGTGCCCTGTTGTGTTGAATAAACCTTTGAAGTTTGATCCTCTGTATATAAAGAGGTTTGTATAAACATCAGTTATAATAAATTAAACTGTGTCTAAATACTTGACAAAATGAGCAATATCCCTATTTTCTGAATATATAGACCCTTTAGTTAGCTTTATGTAGTCAATGTTGCATTTTTTATACTGAATTTAACAAAATTTTCTACATTACACATACTATAAATTTTCTTATGTTTTGAGGCACAGGCTCACTGCTTTAGAGGAGAGAATAGGTTACCTGAAAAGGTATAATATTTTATAGAGTTATTCTCGGGGGGGGGTGATTTACAGAAATGTTATATAACTTTTGTGCCTCAATGGAGTCTTTCCTATGTAACCAACTTTAAAAAAAGAGTTTGAACCATCTTCTAGCCAAAAGAACCTGAACGAAACAGAACACTAGGGGCAGATCTATCAACATTCAAATTCTGGTTTTCACCAATGGGCAGATTTACTAAGGGTCGAAGTGAATATTCGAATGCAAAAATTCGATATTCGAAGTACATTTTTTAAAACTTCGACCATCGAATAAGCTACTTCGACCATTTAACCATTCGATTTGAATGGTCAAATAATAAAATCCTTCGACTTTGAATTTCAGAGCACTGCCTCTTTAAAAATACTTCAATTTTTTTTTACTTCGCCAACTAAAAGCTGCCAAAGTGCTATGTTAGCCTATGGGGACCTTCTCTAGAGCATAGAGTCTTAGAGTTTTCTACATTTTTTTTATCGAAGAATCCTTCGTTCGTAGGCTACGTACGTAAATCCTTTCAATTGTTCGATTATAAGGATTTTATCGTTCGATCGATTGTTCTTCCATCGCAGGAATGCCAAATTCGATGAAAAATATTTTTTATTTTAATTCGATGGTCGAATTTCGAAATTATTTTCTACTTCAAATTCGACCCTTGATACATCTTCCCCCAAGTCTTTTTTGCAGCAAAAAAAAAATCAAGATTCCTAGAATTCTGGATATTTTAACTTTATTAAGCTCAAAAAAATTCAGTATAAAAAATTGCAGCAAAAATATTGGTATTTTAAAATTCTAGGGTTTTTCTAAATAAATCAGAATGATGCAGACTTATTGAAAATCATGAGCACAATTTCATTTTAAAGTGTTTGAGGTTTTTTGTATGTTCTAAAGTGATTGAGTTTTTGAAATTCAAGTTTTTTGTGAAAGTTTTCTAGTAGCCTTAATGTATGAAGATCCAAATTATGGAAAAATCTGGAAAGCCTCAGGTCCTTTGCATTCTGGATAATAGGTCCCATACCTGTATTTTAAATTTGCAGTAAATTACACAGGATTTTCTGCCAATATTAATATTATTCTAGAGTTTATGAGCCTAGGCTTATATTTTCAGGGGGCAAAAAAACTATGAAGGGACACATTTACTAAGGGTCAGAGTGAATATTTGAATAAAATTAGAATTTAAAAATTCCGAGGTAGTTTTGAGCTACTTCAGCTATCAAATAGCCCAAAATTCAATTTGAATTGAAAAAATTTGAAAATTTGAATTATAGATTTTCGAAGTAATAATCCTTCGAATTCAACTATTCTTGGCACATTGCTGGGACCTTAGAAAGGGATATTCTTATGGAAGCCTGATCCTCTGTATAACAATTACAAATTACGACGTAGTTTTGGGCTACTTCGACTATCATTGTATAACAATCAGTAATAATGTAATTCAGTTCTAATGCTAAAAAGAATGTCTATAAAATTAGCAAAATCAAATTTTAAAAAAAAATATGCATTACTTTAAACTCTGGAGCTCTTCAGCTTAACATATTCAGTGTTGCCTTTTTGCACACTATATTTTACAGCACTTTCTACACTTTTAGTCATGTTTTCAGTCAAGGAGCCACAACAGTGGTAAATGGGCTTTGTGTTTTTTAAAAATGTGAATGTTTGTTTATTAAATAATCCTAATATGAAAACCATGAGGCAAATTGTCACCAGCGGTCTCACAACTCGCACCACTTCGCCAGGCGCAAATTTGCTACCACTATGCTAATTCACTAATATGCGAATGCTGGCAACTGTTCACTAGTGCTACTTTGGCAGTGCGAGCATTTCATAGCAAAGATAAGCTAGCATTCATTTGTGCCTAGTGAAAATTTGCTAATAATCTTACGCTTAGGTCAATTTGAATAGGGTGGGTAAATTAAAGAGTTGTTGGTACAAATGCTTGAAGTGAACACTTTTTATTACAAATGTCCAAGAAACCTTCACAAAGACAAGAGTAAGCGGCAGATTTACTAATCGAATACCATCAAATTCCTATTAAAGTGTTTTTTCGATCAATCGAATTGTTCAAATGCATCGTTTGATTTGAACGATTTGAACGATTTTGGTCGAATAAAATTTGATTTTCAAAAAATTCCAAAAACATTCCTTAAAGGTTCCAGGAGGTCCCCCATAGGCTAAAATAGCAATTCGGCAGGTTTTAATTTAATTGTTTTAATTAAAATTTTCACTTCAACCCTTAGTAAATCTGCCCCTTAATATTATGCCCTACACATGAGCCCACTAAAATGAATGTTCCATATGTTCTCAAATGTCAGAGGAAAATGTTAAGCCAAAAAAAGTTTGTTAGGACTTTTGCAGGCAATCTTGCTTAAAAATTGGAAAATTCGCCAGCATTTTTTAAACTGTAATGCATTTTTGGCAGACAGGATATGATGTGATTGACATACAATTGAGGAAGATCTAGCTTTATTTTATCAGTTTGCCTACTCTGAGGTGGCAAATTCAACTTTGGTGAAAGAGGTAATGTTCAGTAAAATCCGTACTTTACTGAATTTGAGGATCAACAACCATTCACCTGATCAAAAAGGCACCTGGCAAAAGAGTGTGAATGAATGTTAGCGTCTGTCCTGTTCGCTAGTGACTTGTCGTCTTTGCCTATAAGTGAATTGCTGATGTCCCTGCGGATTGGATTTCTAGCAGATTTTCGCTAGCGACGGCCACTTTGCCCTTTAGTGAATCTGCCCTTTGATTGAATACAGTTGTGAAGAAAACTCGAATGTGTGAGTTTACCAGCTCAAAAAAATTAAAATTTGTGAATTAACAAGCTCTGAAAAACTTGAGTTAAAAAGGGTGAACTTTGCCTAGGACAACTCCCATTGACTTTTACATGAACTTGTATGCTTATTCAAGTTTTTTAAATTATTAAAATTTTTGAGTTTTTGTGTAAATAGTTCAATTTAGAAAATTGATAAATCACTCCCTAAATATATTTTTCTTGGAACCTTTTAAAAATGTATATTGACAAATGAATATTAATTCACTAATTCAACTACAGTAGCTGTAGTACAGTGACTTGAAAAAAAATCAGAAAATTGTGTGCCTGAAAACAATGTATACTATTAGTAGATTCACTTTGTTGTTTGTTGCAACTGGGTCAAACTACATAATCAACATCAAAACAAATTGGAGCTAACATCTAGCCTAGTGGGATTAGTACCAAATTGTAACCAATTAGAGCACTAGATATTTTTACAACACAAAGTTGAAAAATATGAAACCACATGAAATAAAGTCAACATAACGAACCTGCATGTACTGTATAATAGCACAGTGATAAGAGGTACTACCCTGTCAATATTTGTTTTTCACCTTCACTCTAAAAACTTCTGCAATATAAATTGTATCTAATGGTGTAGAATATAATTGTCCTGTTGCCTTTGTTTAAGGCCACCTTCTATTCATGGCTCAGTAGAGGGAAAACTATTTTAAAACCATTTAATTTTTGTTTCATATTTTTAATTGGCTGAATATGCATCCTTTAAAATTTTCTACACTTTCTTTAAGTAAAAGTTAAATTAAATTTAGATAAGAAATACCAAAAACTTGAAATGAGTTGTGTTTTTTTTTTTTTTACTAAAAATCAGAATTTTTAGTTAAAAAAACTATTTTTGGGTATTTATTATACCTTGGAGATGTAAAAAGTCAGAATACAAAATCCAGCATCTGAGACCTGTCGAGGTTGTATATAAGCCAATGGGAGAAGTACCAAAGATATCCTGATCTGCCCTGGGTTTGGTGCAATAATCCGAATATTTCATGGTTTAGAAAATTATTATTGTTATTGATAAATAAAGGGAAAAAACCTGTGCAGTTTTGGTCAGAGTATATTTCAGAAAATAATTATATAAATTCAGATTTGTCCACGTTCAGTAGATTTTCAAAACTCCACATGCTGATAGCCCAGACCCCAGATACCCAGCTCTGCTACCAAGTTTGACTGCTATAAAAACCTGCAGATGGTGGATTTTTTTTATTAGTGTTATCTTTATTTTATATATAAGTAGGTACCTGATTGCAAGCCCCCTAAATCTGCCACCCCAGGCGCAGGCCCTCAAGTGCAAGGGGTGTTGTGTACTGTTGGCAAAAGAGATTTTTTTTTAGTATTGTACTTATTCTAATTATGGGGCAGATTTTTAAAAAAATCGAAATTCGACCATGGGAATAGTGGGTGAAGTAAAATCCTTCAAATTCGAATATCAAATTCGAGGGATTTTACTGCTAAAAAATTTGATCAATCGATTAGGAAAAATTCGATCAATCGATTAATCGTTCGAATCGATCAATTTGAATATTCGATGGGCGAATTTGCCTAATTCGCATATTCAAACTTGCCTAATTCACATATTCGAACTTGCCTAATTCGCATATTCGAACTTCGAATTCTTCATGTGAATTTTGTAAATCTGCCCCTATGTGTATTTTCAAAATATACTAATGCAACAGTATTTTTTTCTGTATAAGGAATTTTAAAACTTAAAAATACAACTTGCCTGATAAAGAACCTTATAATCTGATTTATAAAAATTACAGACCTCTGTGAAACAATGATATAAAAGTGAGGTACAGTAGATATTAAACCCAGGAACTTTGTTTTGGCCCATATGCCTCCAATGTGCCAGATGCCAAAATTATTCTCTACAAAACAAATATCTTGTTTCCTATCCTCAAAGGGATATGCTTGCTGGTGGTCTCAACTTTGGAAAATGTATTATTTTCATGACAGAGTGAAGCAGTGTTAAGAACTTTGCACTTTTATTGGCAAATTCAGTAGTATAACATTTGGAAAAAAATACTGAGGCACAAATCCAGGAGCACCAACATTTATGTAATATTATGGAAAGTTATGGCAGACTTGGTTGTCTCTGTAAAACTGTGGTGAGGTGGAGAGAAAAATTCTCGCAAAAGTTAGGAAAAATGGAAAAATGGTGAACTAGAAACTATAGATTGCACAACAACAGTTAATGCATGAATCTGGATACTGATTTATGTGGCCTATTTAGAAGGTCAGTGACTTGAATATCCATTTACAGCACTTGGGTTCCAGTTCTTCCAGTGCTTATAACAAACGCAACTGTAGGAATTATTTCAATTATTTAAAAAATGGATGCAAAGTCATTAATCAAAAAGTACACCACATTAAAATGAATGCAGATTGCACAACAATAATGGCTTTGCCCCCCCATAAAAAAATCTATCATAATGAAACACAAAATTAAAATAATCCTCATTTTATTAGTGCAGTATATTTCAATAGAATATTGAACATTATTTGTAGTGTTTGTAATGCTTTTAATTGTTTTTTTTTTTTTTTTTTAAACATGCTGATGCTGGTAAAAACGCATTTTATAATGCACATTAGAATAGTTGTTCTGTCTCCACATATCCATTGAAATGTCTTTTTTATTTTCAGATTTAAGTTTATATATATTTATTTCTTGTATATTTCCTTTTGTTATCCATCACATAATATCCTAGTTTGGATGTTTAAAGGCTTATTCTACTTAATAATGCAGTCATTACCGGGAAAAATTATTAACATCCCATCTATTGTTCTGAGTATATTATATTTTTAATTCTAGAAGGGTGAACTGTAAAATGCTCTAGGGCTGCAAAATGCATAAGTTACATTTTAAATAATGAAAAAACAAAAAACACGAAAGGGCACATTAGCATCCACATGTAGTTAGAAAAGTGCAATTTCGAGCCCAATTGCCATGCTTTTTACCCACAATAAAACTTTTTTTACCAGAATTCTAGTGCTATTGTGGGTGCAAAGAGGCACTGAATCTGATGCATTTGCTATATGCATTATTTACCAAAATTAACATTACAGGGCAGATTTATCAAAGGTCGAAGTGAAAGTCGAATTTTAAAAAAATTAGAATTTTGAAGTAATTTTTGGGTACTTCAACTATCGCATCGGCAAAAATTTGATTAGAACTGAAAAATTAGATCTGAAAAAATTAAACTCAAATTGAAAAAATTCAACCATTCTAATTTCAAAGTACCGTCTCTTTAAAAAGTTTGACTTCGACTATTCGCAAGTCGCAACCTTTAACCTGCTGAATTGCTGTTTGAGCCTATGGGGGACCTAACTTTTATGGAATCTTTACACTATATTTGAGAATTCAAATTTTTTTGTGAATCATTTCGAGCAAAATTTTTTTTTTATTAAATTAGATGGTTGAATTTTGAAGTATTTGCACTTCGAAATTCGACCCTTGTTAAATCCGCCCTTACATGTGTGCTCTGTCGCAAATCAGGGACAGTTGCACCAAAGTCTGACTATCATAATTTTTGGTGTTCACTGTTGGAGTGATGTGTGTGCCCTATTTTTATGGTGCAACTGTGCTTCAGCAATTGATGTGGGGCATTGTGGGAACCCTGGCAATAGCTCCAGGGTTCCTATACGTCAATAGGTGAGAAGAACACATTTTGACGCAAGAACCTTTAATGAAATGGTTTTCCATATGCAGGTCAAGCCTGGCTTATTCTTGCAATAGAAATCAAATTTGTTAAATAATAATAATCGATTGCAATACAAACCATTTTTTTTTTACAGTATAAGAAATTAAACTTAGGTAGTTTATGGCAGTGATTTTCAACCTTGTGTCTCCAGCTGTTAAGGAACTACAAGTCCCACAATGCAATGAAGGAGTCTGACAGCCACAGTCAGGCAAATGCATTGTGGGACTTGTAGTTTCTTAACAGCTGGAGGCACAAGGTTGAAAATCACTGGTTTATGGTATATCATGGTAATTAGCCATAAATCAAAAGTTTCGATGTAACAATGTATTTGTTACTATTCTTTTTTTTTTGCAATACGAATGAGAGGTTTGTTTAGCATGTGACGCAAGATCATATCTGAAGTTTAGTCCCCTTTCCTAACATTTTCCAAAGCAATGCAGTTTCTTACAAGATATGTTTTATCGTTTCAAGAAATGCTGTTAACCTGGCAGTTTTAAAACTGAATGAACAAGGCCTGTTGGACAAATTGAAAAACAAATGGTGGTACGACAAAGGCGAATGTGGCAGCGGGGGAGGTGACTCCAAGGTTAGCCTCAATGTCACCACAGCGGGTAAACAGTATGTGAAGTAACCAGTGCATCTGCTGGGGTGCCATCTCAGATATCTACATAGAGTGAAAATATGAGAAGAAAATTTTTTTTTTTGCTTGTAAAAGATGCTAGCAGTTACTGCCAAAGCAAAAGTATTAGCATACATACTAAATTGATACAGAAAAATCAGTAGAAAATGTTTTTTCTTTTACCATGACCACAACTACAAAACATTTAATTGAAATGCAATTCTATAAAAGAACATTTGAAAATTATATGCTAAACATTCCAAAACTGCACACATACAGATTTGTAATGTATATTTGTTGGATAGATTTATAAACAAGTTGAACTTTTTACCACAATTTGAGTTTTACTGATGCAAAATTGTGATTGAGTTTCAAAAACTAGTGACCTATTAAACACAAAAAAATTGAATATAAAATGTTGACATCTAAAAGTCAATGAGTTCATATAGCAGTCACTGGGCAAAACTCAAGCTATTTTTCAATTTAAGTTTTACATATGAATTTGAAATTTGGTAGACTCATTGAAAATGTTAGTGATGAGTTTTTTCATATTATATGCAATCAAGTTTTTGAAAAAATGTTTTAATAAATAGGCACACATTCAAGATGATCATGTTTTTTATTAAAAAACACCCCTGAAAATAAAAAATGTACTAGTTTGAATTAAGTTACATTACAAAATCCAAACTTATAATTAGTGATGGGCGAATCTCCCACGATTCACTTCGCTGAAAAATTAGCGAATTTCTAGAGAAATTCGCGAATCGGCGAAAAATTCGCAAAACGAGTCATGGGACGCTTTTGACGCGCGTCGCGTTGTTTTCGTCGCGTCGCATCGTTTTTCGGCGCGCATCGCGTCGTTTTCGGTGCGGCGCGACTGGTTTTTTTGGAAAAAATTTGCTTGCCAAAATTTCGCTTGTGATTCGCGAATTTATTAGCCAGCGGCGAATCAAGGGAATTCGCCGCAAATTCAGCCCTGGCGAATAAATTCGCCCATCACTACTTATAATTAATTGTTTTTTTAAGTGGAACCTCAATATTTCTAAGGTTATATATTAGCATTAGTATTTGGTGCCATCACTTTAGTCCACATAATAACCAAAAATTTATTTATTCAATCCTTTAAGTAAAACCTACATTATATTATTTTGTCACAAAATTTTCCAAAATCCCAATTGTATAGTCACCCAGTTTGTAAAAGCACTATACTATGAAACAATGCTTTTTGAAATATTTGAAGCCAATAATTTTGGGTTCACAGTAACTGCAGCTATGTTATTTAAAAATTTACCTCAGCAGTATGTGCCTGTTACATAAAGCGATTGAGCAGGTCCCAGATGTATGTCCATATCTAAACCTGGGCCATTAAGACATGGCATCAGCTGTGGCCTCTGCTCTGTCACTTTGCAATGCGATTCTATGTAGTTTTACTTGAATAACATAAAATAACATATATAATGTTATTTATGTTATTTTCCACGTGAAGAACTCCTGTAAACCTTGCCGTTTTGAAACTCAGTGAGGCAGGCGTCTTAGACAAGCTGAAAAACAAATGGTGGTACGATAAAGGTGAATGTGGACCCAAGGACTCTGGAAGTAAGGTCAGTCGCTGCAGTTTGGGACCTACTGTTGTGTGCTCGAGCAGTTAAACAATCTAATGAGAGAACTAATGAATGTAAACTCAGATTTATCTTAAAAAGGTTGTTAGTTACATTTTTCAAATCGTAGCATAAGTTTTGCTTCAAAAATTCATCCCGTAGATCATGTTTAATTAGCAAAGAAAACCCTTAATTATTTTAATTTTGAAAATGTTTGCATTTATTAGCAATTGATACAAATAAGAGTTACAATTATGAACAAAATATAAAGAACTTACAACAATATAAATAAACATATAAGTGTGTGTGCATATATATATATATATATATATAATATATATATATATACAGTCCACAATGAAGCCAGCACTCACGAATAAGGGTTCTGTATGCCTGGGTGCAGTATAAAAAATTCAAAAAGTAGCCAACAAAGAAGATCCGCACTCTCAGAACTTAAGTATAACTAAAACATGTATTTTATTTTAAATGAGAGACTAACTCACTTTCAGAAAGGCCTCGGAGGAGGCCGAAAAATTTGTCTCTCATTTAAAATAAAATACATGTTTTAGTTATACTTAAGTCCTGAGAGTGCGGATCTTCTTTGTTCAGCATTCTTCTGAACATTAATCAGTGTAGAGTAAAGAAATTTGTAGCATTTATTGTTAAAGTGTTTTTATATATATTCTATATAAAAAAATAGCATAATATACACTGTATGATTTTAAAAATTTTCACCAGTGGTGAAATAAAGAAGTTTACTGTAAACCCATACCTGATGAAAAATATTGCTCATCACTAGTCAGAATTATTGTGAACACTAAAACACAAGCACTGTGTTAAATGTATGAAATGCAAGTTTATAGAGTGAAATTTTGGAAATACTTTCTTTACTATATTGTGAAGTGTTCCAGTTTGTAAAATAACTTGATATATGAAAGTAATAAAACCTGGAGTAAATAAAAATCTATTAAAATATAATGTATGAAACAATAAAGACTGCATAAGTATTATTTAAAAAAAAAATAATTAAAAATAATTTTTAGATATTAGAAATAAGGCAAAAGTCCATTCTCATAAAACAGAATAATCATTTGTAAGACATACTACTCAACAGAAGTGGTTGTACACCCAAAAGTTTTTTTTCCTATTGAAATATATTTAAATTCTAAGCAACTTTCAAACATGCATGAGTTTTTTTTTAATTACTACATATAATTGCAATCGAAACAGTATTTGGATGTCCCTGTCTGCACTGCTAAAATAATGTATCAGAGCCAAGACTCAAAATGCCTTGAAGGCTTGTGCACAGGACTGTTGAATCATCTTGCATTTAGTGTATTGTTTAACAGACAGAAAAGACAAAACCTTTTTCTCATAGCAATTACATTTACAAACATGATAAATTTCAATGAAAGTTTGTCAGAATTATATGTTACATTGGGCAAATGTTATTTTGGGTATATGATCCATTTAATAAGACTATTTGTTTGGGGTTCTAGTTTTAACTTTTTTTTAAATAAAATTAAATAAATCCAAAAAATAAAAATTCTTCAAACTAAGGTGCTAAAGATTTTCCCAAAAAATGCTTTAGTAACAAAGAAAAACATCAGCCCTTAAAAGCTACTAAAGTTTTTCATTGTTTCAAAAGACAGTTTGGGAAACATTATAAAGATTATCAAGCTTTTTCGGCTCAAAGCTCAGTGTGAGTACAGAAACGCAAGGAAGGTTTAGTTGATGATAGCTCAAAGCAAAAAACTCAAGCAATCATAAATAGGCCCCTAATAAAGAAGAACAATGCATTTTACCATGTATTAAAGATCATATATGAAAATTAAGCACATGGTATGCAATACCTGGAGACAAATGAAATTGTATAACTATACATGTCCTCTTTGAGGCAGTGAGGTCAGGTAACAGCGTTATCTTTTTGTACAAGGATGTTGTAATTATTCTGCAAATAAATAGTATTGTCTACAGCTCATCAAAATAAGCATATCTTTCCAAAGTATATATAAAATATGTTAAATTTGACACATTAATGATCTATTGAAAATCACAAAAATACAAACCACATTTGCAGTGTACAGTTAACAGAGGTAACAATGTTTTAACTGTTGGCGAGTGACTGATTACATTCTAAAGTACTGGTAACACAAATATATTTAATTTATACTAGAATTTGTAAATGTGTAAATGTTTTTTTAAACTTATACTGTTTTTTAAACATGTATATTTAGACAGCCAAGAAGTAGCACAATTATTTGTTCTCATTTTCCCTTATTTTTGTATGTGATTGTTCATTTTAAGCAGTGTTGTCCTAATTGTTTTCATCTTGTATTTGTAGGACAAGACAAGTGCATTGAGCCTGAGCAACGTTGCAGGAGTTTTCTACATTCTGGTTGGAGGCCTGGGCTTGGCAATGCTGGTGGCTTTGATAGAGTTCTGTTACAAGTCAAAGGCAGAGGCGAAACGAATGAAGGTGGCAAAGAGTGCACAGAATTTTAAAACAACTTCCTCGCAGAATACCCAGAATTTAGCAACTTATAGAGAAGGTTACAACGTATATGGAACCGAGAGTATTAAGATTTAGGGGTAGGACCTAGGGTCTACTACAGTGAGTGGGTAATGCAATGTGCAATGCAGTGTTGTGACCGTCTGTCTAGTGGTTCTGCTTGCTTCTGAAAAAGCTTTTTATTGGAATAAGTCAGTGCTCAGTGGTTCTGTATTTTCTTGGCTGCAGAGGTCCAGTGTATAGCGTTGCCGATAGACATCTGCATTGTTTCTATAGAAAAAAGAGGATTACATAGAGCTACAAACATCCCATAGATACATTTATATATCAAAAAATGTATATCAAAAGACCTGTTTTTATTTTTATAATCAAATATTTTTAATTTAAAAAGATTTTTATATGTAATAAGTTATTGATTTTATAATGCTATTAATACATTTAGTCCTTTATTACATTTCAAAAATAACTTTATTTTCACAGCTGAAATAAATTTTACTTTGTGGAAGAAATATTAATAGTACTGACGTTTGCATGTTTACCCACCAATTATTTCCAGCATTGTTATGTGAATATTAAAATCTGCCCTGCACTTTAAACTTTGGTTACAAAGATCCTAACCATAGAACTTACAGCAAACAATAGCAAAACAATATAGATATTTTACAATGCAAAATAATATAAAATTCCCATTTTTGCAGAGTACTATGAGAATCTATTTAAAATAATAACCCATAAATGTTTCCCACCAAAGCTAATGATTTTCCATTTCTGTGTAAAAATAGTACCTTAATAATTTAAAATGTGCTATAGGCTTTTTTTAATGCAAGGAGAAAAAGATTATATACATGTGGCTATATTGACCTGATTTCAAGGATTCCACAGATTGCTCTTTAAACACAAGAATAAAGGTCAGTTGAGATATAAAGCTTTAAATTCAGACTAAAGCCCAATGAAGATAATCAGTGGTTCCAAGCATAACACCATTTTCAATATGGTTAATACTCAATATGAGTAACACACAGTAGCATAGTCTTATATGTCTTGCATTACGATTCACTGAATGTTCCTTCACTGCCATCCACTAAAAGTGTGCTTACATAAAGGTGAGATTGAGAATTAAGAAGCAATGCTGAATAAGTTATGCTATTCACAAATAAAATTTAAATTGCAGTTATTCTGCACTGGTCCATCATCTACAATCTATATTTTATCTAAAGGACATAGAACTTGCAAAACTTATTCTAAATATTATTCTAAATATGTGTGTGTGTTGTGTTATCAGAAGTTATGCATTTGTTTATTGGCCAGATTATTAAATTTTATATTTAGAACAGGTTATATTGTGAAATTCATGTGTATTGTAACACAACACTATGACAAGAGGGACTGAAAGTGAAAATTCATCATCACTTTTTGATATGATGGATTTTGTCTTGCTTAATAGAATTGCAGTGTTTCATACAAGAAAATGCCAGCCTTGGCAAAGACATACTCTGAGGCTGAAATCTACAATATAGAAAAAGTAAATGTCAACTTAATATACAACCATATACAACTATTGTCTGTAGCCTAGTAGTTATCATAGGGTTGGTCCATTCAATGCATTATTATGACCGCCATTCATACAGGCCATTCTAATAAACAAAATGCTGCACTATTATACACTGTTGATACACAAATACAGGCAAGTTTTTGCAAGGCAACCTGTCCTTTGTCTTTAACATTGAAGAAAACATTCTTAGTTGTTTACTTCTAATAAATTCGCAAGTCAAGAATTCAAAGTTGGAGCAAACTCAAGAATTCAAAGTTGGAGCAAATTCTTCCTTTTTTAAAAGAATGCATTCAATGTTCAGCATATGCACCCATGTATGTATCCCCTCTACCATACTTTTAGGCTAAGGCCAGACGGGGAGATTCGGGGGCATTTTATCGCCTGGCGACTTCTCGCCGCGACTTGTAGCCCCCGAACCTCCCCGAATAGCCACTTACCTAAGCGCACCGGCGTTGCTTGAAAACGCCGGCGCGTATCCACACGGAGTGGCGCGCTTTTTAAAATTGCTCCAAATTGCCTGGTGAGGCAATTTGTAGCAATTTTAAAAATCTCCCTGTCTGGCCTAGCCCTTATGCATCTTGGTGGATCAGTTGTCCATGAGGGGGGCAGCAAACATTGACTAAACTGTCAATGAATAGCCTCTTTTTCAGCCAGCTGCAGGTAGAAAAATTAAGGCAAAAATTTGATTGGTGGTTGACACAGTTTATTACCCAAATGCAAATTTACCAAATTAGAGAAAATCAACACCAATCATTCCAGATAATAATCCCACAGTTGTATTACATATAGCAATATAATTTGTTAGCTCTTTCTTAAATGTATTTTGTATCACAACATCCATACTGAATGACACATAAAAACCTATATATTACATACATTATATATGTTATATGTACAGTATATGCACCTGTTTGCAGGATTTTGAATTTAGGTTTATTACCTATATATACATACTGTATGTTATAGATGTTGGACAAAAACATAGGTAGGGATATTATCAATTTCAAAAATTTTTAGAAAACAATGGCATAAAATGGTGAGGATGTCTATTCAACCATTTTGGCATTTGTTTTTAACCAGATAAGATAAAACATCTACAATCTATTGCTTGATCTTTATTTTACATTGGCCCCTCTTTTTTATTACAGCCCCTGTTTAAAAGACAGTTATGCTTGAATAGATAGGAAGGTAATCATAGTGGGAGATAGTAAAGTAGATTGTAGAGGAAAGACCTAGGACACATGCCCAGAAAATTCATTGAGAAAGTTCTGCAAAGATTTAAATGATACTGACTTTTATTTGGCATATTCTTTTCATTAGAGAATGCTTAATTGTCTTGTTTAATTATGCAACATTGCAGCAGACAGAATTTCTTGGTCTGATCCAAGTGTAAATCATGAAAATATCTTAACTGTTCCATTATTTGCAGCATGAGTCACAAATTGGCACAGAAACCACTTAAGCAGTCAATACCAATCCCTTGATTCTCTGACAATTTATGCTTGGCTTAGATGTTTTAAATATATGAGCAAAATGATCTTTTTAGCATTTAACATTTCTAATAGGCGATTGGTGTTTTAATAATGACTGAATGACAACAAATTTTCACTATTGAATATCATTGCATGCCTTTCATCTCCTGGGTTGTCAGTGGACCCCAAACTTATTGTAAAGGGAGTCAGCCAGGAGTCCATTATGATAATTCATATGCTAGCTCTGCATATCATTACCCTGATGCATGACCGGTTTTAAAGGGAAAGGGTACACAAAATAATACTTTATTACATTAGTATTCTGAAGTATAGCCCTGTCCACTGATTTTCTTGTATTTCTTAAACTGAAATAGTGTTGGAATTAATAGTCTTGATCATATGAATAGTAAGGAACATTATGACATTGTAAGAGGTGATTATCAACCATATAGACAATTTAAGTGGTGTAGAGTACATATAAAGCAGCCTTGATTGAAGCATTATCCACATAGTCACAACCTTCTCAATGCAAGAGTAAGGCAAGCTTCATTTGTAGGTGCAAACATATCGACATTGTACACCTATTATACCCTACATAATGGCTGATAAATGCAAACATGCCTTTACGTACATCCACAAGCTGCTATAAGCTTAATAAGTTGTGCAGATCTGGTTTCTTTACAGCTCACTGAATTTAGATTTTACTTAACCTTTCCCTTTAACCAGTTCCATTTAAAGGAAGGCAAGTGTTTTGTGTATGTTGTTGCCTAAAACATGCTGCTGGCATCATTTTCATTCTGCAACAAAGCATTGTGATTCTTTACCTTAAGCGTTGTGTTGCTGTGTTTACGTTCCAGGTGAAGAAAGTGCAAGGTTGTTGCAGATCATCAAAAACAGGGCTGTTCTTCAGTATACATTACTGTAAAAGTATGTTGGTTTTCTAAAGTTTATGATCAATGCAGCATTTCAGTTGATTTCTGTTGAATTTACACACGGAAGGCCGCTATTTTTGGTTTTGGTCAACGTGACTGCTTGATCATGAGTTTGTGCAGTGATGTGTAACTCCAAATTCAACCATTTCAAAGGACATATTATCTCATGTCTGGGTTGATTATAAACTCATAGACATGTCTTCAGGTTAACATAGCAGTGTTTATAGGGATTCACCGAATCCAGGATTCAGCCTTTTTAAGAAGGATTCATCAGAATCCTTGTGCATGGCTGAACCGAATCGGAATTTGCATATGTAAATTAGGTGTGAGAAGGGAAATCACATGACATTTTGTCACAAAACAAGGAAGTAAAAAACATTTTTACCACCTTTTCCTTTCTTGCCCCTAATTTGGATATGCAAATTTGGATTCAGTTTGGTATTCACCCGAATCTTGCACGTAGGATTCGGGAATATGGCCAAATCCCAAAAAGTGGATTCGGTGCATCCCTAGTTCTTATACAATACTATCTTGTCTTGCTACATGAGAAAGCTGGGTCAATATAGAGGAAGAAACCAAATGGAGTAGAGCACACTTGATAGTGTAAGGAATGTCAGCCTGGTGCCCAGTAGCAGGAGCTCGGCAACCCCACGTTCGCACTCAATAAACTACTAAGGGTGGAACCCTGCATTTGAATGCTGTGTGTGCCAGTATCTTCTTTTCTACAGTCAATATAGAGGAAACATTCAGTAAAATAATTTTCATTAATGAATGACAGTCAGTCAAATATACCATGACCCTACACATTAAAATCAAAGTTCAAAGGACCAGTAACACCAATAATCATTAATTTAGTTCTATTCATGTAAAACTAATTTCTTTATATTAGAAGTCTTGTTTTTTTACTATATGCTACTAGCCTTTATATTCTGTTTTGACAAAGAACAACCAGTCTACTGTGTTGAATGGAGCCTCTAATAATGCATATTTATGACCCCAAAAAAACACAAGTTAGAGGACACTTATAGGTCAGAAGAGGGGACATCTACATGTCTCTTTCTGCACGCCCTTTAAAAATCCATTGCTGCCAAATTGAGGCAGCATTCTGAGGGCAGGACAAAATGCAAAGTGTGAAAACGGTGTTTTGCACCATTTTTTTGCACTTTGAACCCTGCCCAGCAGGTACAAAATTAGCCTAAGGGGTATATTTATAATGTTAAATAAAAACAGTATTGAAATACTGAAAGTGGCCACAAAAACAATATTAAGATAAAATATCATGAAACTTTTGATGCAAAACACTGCAGTTAATTTAATAACTGACTGCAACCAAAATAATAATATATATAAAAAAGCATAATCTACTAAAAAGAAAATTTGAGGGTTCAAAACATTAAAGGGAACCTGTCATGGGAAAAAAAAAACTCTAGAAAGATGCCCTGGATCGGTGATCCCCGTGAGCAACATGTTGCTCTCCAACCCCTTGGATGTTGCTCCAAGTGGCCTCAAAGCAGGTGCTTATTTTCCAGGCTTGGAGACAAGTTTTTGTTGCATAAAAAACAGTTGTACTTCCAAACAGAGCCTCAATGTATGTTGACAATCCACATAGGGGCTACCAAATGGCCAATCACAGCACTTATTTGGCAGTCCAAGAACATTTTTCATGCTAGTGTTTCTCCCTGCCCTGGATAATCTACAGTGCCTTGCTGTATATCCTACCACTCACTGGGTTTGCTTTCCCTATTATATATCTGAAAGGGGAATAATGTTTACTGGAATTTTGATGCTTATAATTATTAAAATATTTTACTTGTTATTGCTGGATAATGTAGTGGGTTAAACTTTTCTAAAAGAGGTGTCCAGTATGATGGAACACCATTTAAAGTGTATTTATAAATCAGCACTTTGCATTACTGAGTGAAAAATTATTAAAATATCCAAAACTCATTAAATGGGAATTCTATGGGTTCCAGCACTGTACCTATTGCATGCATGTGTCGGTAAGTAAGGGGTTATTTACAAAAACTCTTTCTCATAATTTTATCAGAAATAAACTTGACCTAAGTCCCATCCACAAATTCGGTTTAGAAGTTTTCGAGTTTACAAACAAAAAAAATGAGTTTCAATTTGAATCACACAAATTTATTGAATTGCCAATAGAGTTTGAGTGAAAACCAGCATCAAACATCCCAAAACTGATGAAGGTTAAAAACATCTTCAAATGGTTAAACAGCTGCCATTGACTTTCACATGAAATCAACAGGTTTTAGATGGAGTATTTGTGGATTCGATTTTTAGGGGCAGCTTTATCAAAGTTTGAGATTAGAGCATGCCACAGAAAAACTCACCCATGTACTATTCAATCCTTTGGGATTTTTTTTAATTGTACTTATCAATGGAGTTCACCATTTGATAAATATGCTTTTATAAATCCAATAAGAATGAATAGAAAGTGAATGAGCTATATTGTAGTGAGATCTAAATTCATACTTTGCTCAATCTGGCCCCCTTAGCAGCTTTGGGGCATAATAAATCTTTTCAATAAAAAAAACCTGACTAGAAAAAAAAATTTGTTTTAATAAATAACTCCGTTAGTATCTGCTTGTGTGTTGTATGGGCAGTAAATTAAAAAAATCAAGGTAGGTAGCAGTAGGCAAGGAGAAGGTAGGAGAAGTAGGCACAGATAGGAAATGCAAATATAATCGAACGATCGAATAGAGATCATCCGATTTCTCGAAAAAAATCATACTAATCATTGGATTTCTCAAAAAAATCGTACAAATTCATCCAATTTCACGAAAAAATTGTACGAATCGTACAATCAGATGATTTCTATTCGATCAAAAAAACTTAGAAAAAGCCTATGGGAGCTTCCCATAGACAAATATAGCAACTTGGTAGGTTTAATCTGGTGAAGCAGGCAATCGAATACATTTTTAAAGGGCAAGTACTTCGCCCATCGAATGGTCGAATGATTTTCTTATTCGAATCGTACGATTTATTAAAATCATTCAATTCTATGGAATGATTCATTGAATAATTCGATTCAATCGAATTTAGCAAATTCGAATGGTAGAAGTAACCCAAAAAAAAATTGACTTTTTCCTTTCGAATCCTTCATCCGAGTTTAGTAAATCTGCCCCTAAAGGTTGCCTTGCATGAACTGCTTGACATAGTTCTTGAAACATGTATATTGTAGTAGAATTAGATTGGAAAAACTCCAATACATATTTTTTTCCTCTCTGTACTGTATATGCTATACTGTATACTGTCTGTGTTTTTGCTACATGACCCATTTTTGACTCCGTTTTAGTTCATGGATGGATTATCTGATATTCTACTAGTAGAAGAGAAGCAGCAGCTTCCAGACAATTTATTTACAAGTGAATGTGTTAATCTATTATGCATAATTATGCAAGTGACTTTTTAAGCATGAAAAAGGCAGATGTTTCTATAACATACCATTTGATCCAAGTCAAGACCTTTATAAAGCAACATATTTTATATTATATTTTGTAGCAGGTGATCTTATGACAAAGACTGTATATTGTTGTAAATAATTACAAGCTGTTAGATATTATCACATTATCTAACTGCACATTTGAATGTGTGTGTTTAAAAAGAAAGAAATTGGTGGACAAGACCAACAATTTTATAGAAAAAAAAATCCAATGCATGTAGTGTAGGTCTACTTTTCAGCCCTCCCAAGGGCCAGTATAAAATCCACATTTTTTTTAAATAGGCTGACCGATTTTTAAATTACATGCTCAGATATTTTGAATGGAAACAGTTTTTGAAAATGTTTGTAAATCCTTATTATGGATAAAAGAACATTTCTGTAACACTTCTGTTACAGGTTTATGTTCTTCTTTTCCTATTTATACACTGCAGCAAAGCTGGTTGGGGATAATAGCGGCGTTAGTTATCATGTATAGAAACAGAAAAACCTCAATTATACATCCCCTGATTTTAGATTTTCCCTCATTTTACACTTTTTGTGGTCTCACAAATTGATGATGCATAATGTACTTTCCTAATTTTACACCATTTTTTTCTTTTCCCTGAAAATGGGTTTACCTGCATTTATAATCCTTATCCCAATGTGTTAAACTGGTATACCACTTATAACACTTGGCAAAACGAAGCTTGCACCGCTGAACCCCTGACTTATTATATGTCCATGAAAATTGCATCCATTGCAAAAAGTCAGAGTGACTCCGAACAGTGGCAGATGATATCAGAAATGTATTAATCCTTTGACGGGGTAATTTAGACAAACAGGATGGGTCCGGTGTGGCCTTTTTCAGAATATAAATAAGTAATGGAGTAAGCATGGGAGTAAGCATGGGAGCACACTGTTTTAGTAGAAGTGATGGCATAGGATTAAGTGATCAAGTTTTTGATGGAGAAGACAAGGGAAGTTTTGAAGCTTCAGACTCAGTTATAAGATCAAAAGAGCTGAAAAGATAAAGAAGAGATTTAGGGAGAGTGAGAATATAGGTATCTGAAAGGTAGGAAAAATATTTGTGGATAGAATCACCTTTGCTTTTAAAGAAGTCAGCAAAGTCCTGGTGATGTTAATATTCCATTCATAGAGGGATGAAGCAGTGAGTTAAATATTGAAAATAAGCATTGTGAGTTGGATTTATTATTGTTTAGGAGTGCATTATAGTATGATATAGTACTATGTACTCAGCGATAGGGACGTACCAAGGCAGGTCATAAGAAATTTATAGTGGAGGAAGCCGGATTTTTTATGAGATTTCCTCCAAATGTGCTCTGCCACTCATGAGCAAAAACACAGACATTGCTTCTGAGCGTTCATCCAGGCATGGGGATTGGCTGACTGTGTTGTGGCTGCAGAGGGGCATGGTTATTGATGGCTGTAGACAGAACCAAGTTGTAGGTATTTACCAGTGAATCAGGAACAGAGGAAGTACTGATGGAGCAGAAGATAGAACTGAGGGAATCAGATAGAGCAGTTATATCAGCAGTGCGTGTTACAAACCAGAATTTTTGGTTGAGGGTTAGTAGAGGGGGTGTGTGTGAAATATAAAAAGATGAGATGGTGATCAGAAAGTAGATGGTGAGGAGAGCAAGTGTAGAGTAGTGTTATGACAATAGTATATCCCTACTAGTGTAGGAGTTAGCAGTAAAGTATTCAAATTCTTTTAGCTTGAGGGTTCCATCTACTAGTTTGTGCCCTCTAGGTGGACAGCCCCACAATTTGGAAGCTTTTGCCATGCATGGTTAGAGAGAGATGGGGTGGTCAGAAATTTTAGAAGGATAACTTGATATTTATAGTGGAAATCTTACTTCCCCTTTGTTGCAGAGCAAAGAGGATGACATTAGCCCCATAAGAGGAATGTGTGGCCCACTCGTGCACCCTGGTCTTCTGGTTCTTAACCCTATAAGAATCTTTTAACGAATTACTTGCAAAAATCATAAAATTATAAATGTATGCTTTCATAGGGATAATGACAAGAATGACCACAAGGCCCTTTGGGGCAAATGCACTAAGTTCCGTAAATTCGATAGCGTTCGTCACACTTCACCAGGCGAATTTTCGCCAGAACTACGCAAATTCACTAAAGTGCGAAGTTACGCTCAGTTATGCCTAATTTGCATACGGCGGGAACTTAAGCGTATAATAGAAGTATATGTTACAGCCACTACATTCCACTACACATATATATATTTGAATATTCGAATATTCAAAATTGGCCTCTTCGATGATCAAATACAGAATTATCGAATAGATCGAATGATCGGATAATCGATAATTCGATGATCGAAGGAATTGAAATTGAACCTAAGATTGAACCTACCGAATACCAATAGAAGCCTATTGGAACCCCCCCATAGGCTTCTTTTGCTAAGTCCTACTCGAATACCATTCGTACGATCGAACTATTCGATCGTTCGAATCGTACAAATTTTTCGGAGGCTCGAAGGAAAAAGTATGATTCTTCCTGAAATCGAACGATCAGTATCCGATAGTACGAATTTATCGAGAAATCGAATATTGAGCAAAATGATTCGATAAGCATTCGATGGAATGCTTATTGAATTTTGAATAAATTTGTAGGATTTTGGGTGAATAATAGTAAATGTGCCCCTATGTGTGCGCTAGCTTTAGACTATAACTTATTGCAATTCAGGCTAATATGATGTAGGAAGCCTGTAATTGATTTCAGACCTATTAGATTTGGCACTTGGTAAAACTTAAAGGACAAGGAAAGTAAAAAAAAATAAAATCCCATTTTTAATTTCTTTAATGAAAAAGAAACTTATCTCTATATATTTTAATTAAAAAATGTCTACCGTTTTTATAAGAAACCTGACTGTATGCAGTGAAATTCTCCCTTCATTTACTTCTGTGGATAAGAATTGTCAGATGGTCCCCAAATGCTCTGAAGAGCAACAATCATACTCATGAACAGCAAGGGGAGCCGCCCCATTACTTTCCAGTCATGCAGAACTCCAGCAGCTTTGTTTCCCTCTAGAGCAGTTGGTGACTGTGTAGAGATTTGTATTGGATTTTATTTTTGCCTTTACATCCCCTTTACTGTTTCCAACTCCAGCTGCAGGGACAAAGATCATGGAGCCAGATTTAAACAGATAAACTGGGATTCTATTTGGAGGATTATTTTGCTGCAGCCACTGGTTCTGCAGAGTTGGAGAAAGTTTGTATAAACAATACAAAAACTATAAAATCCACATTAGATTACATGACAACACAGGACCCAGTGCAGTCTGTATATTCTGATTATTAATCAGTCTTGCTGTATCAGCTTCTGGCAGATATTATTTGACTTGTGCTGTTTTGATAATTTATGATGATCCCTAAGCAGCCCAGACCACACTGAGCATGTGCAGGGTCAGGCAAAGATGTGTAACAAAGTTACAAGATGACAGCTCCCTGTGCCCAACTTTGAAAGCATAAATCATTAGGCTTGTGGTGCAGTAAGTTCATGTTTAAGTACAAAATACAGTATCTCTAGCCTTATTCTATTTTAGACTTTCCATGTCCTTTAAAGGGATATTGTCATGATTTTTATGGTTTACTTTTTATTACTAAATTTTTAAATTTAAATTTTAAATGTTTACATTGCAAATAATTCACTGTATTATTTAAAATGTTATTATTGAACCAACTCATGTATTCTTTTTTAGCTGTAATAATGGCGTGAAGGCAGTAATCTTTGAGCTCAATTCTGTGCTTTTGAATTGAAATGTACTTTTATCTATACTGCCTTTATTAGCATTCAGTTAATATATGCAAAAAGTTATATTAGAGCTACTTGTCTTACAGTACTTTAGGGGTTGCTGATGAGTAATTATCTGCTATGAAAACACAAGTTCTGTCAAAATTATATCTAAGTTGATCAGGGAAAAATATTCCTGTTTATGTGCTCTGTTGATAACACTTAAATATTATTCATGGTGGTTTATTTGTGGTTGGTTAACATGAGCATAATTTTCTGATAAAATATATTTTCCAATAACAAGACAGTCCCTTCACCAAAGTGATATTTATGCTATTAGGATATGATATATGAATTAGCTTAGAAACCTATATATACACTAACTCAGTAAAGTATTTTGTTTTATTTTTATTAACTTAAATTAACTTTTATATGTAAACTGCAATCAGCTAATTTATGTAATAACATTATCCTAGAGCTACTAGCCTTAATGTACTTTAGGGGCTGCTGATAGTAATTATCTAATCTGTTTATAAAAACACATGCATAATAATATATATTAAATAGAATAATATATAAGCAGACTTTTCTAATAAAATATACTACATTCTACCAAAATTATATCTAAAGTAATCATTTTATTTTGCATTTATCCATTATACATGAAAATGCAGATGTCTAATGTAAATATAAGTCTGTTGATGTTTTCCTGTGCAATTCTTTGAGAAAACAGATATTATAATATATTTTATTGCTTTCTTTCTATTTTCTGCTTATTTAGCTGACCTTTTCTGAAGCCATAAGAAACAAAGCCAGATTATCCATAACGGGGAGCATAGGAGAAAATGGCCGCGTCCTTAATCCCGACTGTCCGAGGGCCGTACACACTGGAACTGCATTAAGACAAAGTTCAGGATTGGCTGTAATTGCATCGGACCTACCATAAAAACCAAATAATTTATTGAGTGCCTTAATAAAACATTGGTGGTGAGTGATTGGAATACAGCACAGACTGTGACTTACAACATGGGAAAATCACTGATGACCTAGTAATATTACTGAGAACGGGAAGTACGTCCAAATGCGCCAAACTTCATCAGCAACAATGTGTGCATGAGCTCTACTCGGAAACCCAAACTCAGATTTTATATCAGGAAAAATGCATAATTTAGTTTTATGGGGGGTTGGGAGGGTTGGAACAGAGTGTATTAGCAACAACAAATTTATTTCAAGGAACAAATACATAAAAAGACTCATCAATTAGCTCATAAAACTGTGAAGACCATGATCAGAAAGGACTATTCTTTATGTTTTAACAAAGATGGAAAATAGCTATAGAAGTCAATGACATTACTAACCGATATCTCAAGAAACTCCATACATAAAATGGATAAAAATCCAATTGTTTAAATAGATCACTTAAGAAAAACTGTGATAAAATTAATAAACATGTAAATCCTGTGAAAAATAAATTATTTACATTTTTCTTTGGAAAAAAGAATATGACGTGCTTGCTTTTTAACTGATGTAAATGAAATTAGAGTACAACACAATTCACTTTTCTAACCATCTTAGCAAACAATTTCATTGCAATAAGTACAATTTCCATCACTGTAAAAAGAAAAAACCAGAAACTATTTTTGAATAAGATTTGTGGGTCAGCTTTTCAATTATATTTATAACCATTCTATGTTCCACTTGTATGTAAATCTAAAATTCAATGCACAGATCACAAAAGATATGTTAGCAAATCCGCACAGGCTCTTGGTTAATCCTAAAGAAATTTATAATAAAATAATGTTTTTGTACTCTCCAAAAAGAATCAAATCAAATAAAAACACGACCTAATAATATGTTAAAAAATTGGAATGGTGTTTAGAAGCACTAGAGGGAAACAAAGTGTGTTACTGAATTGAATAAGTTGTGTTACTGAATTGGGCATGTCTGAAGTGGAGATAAAATTATAGTTTGACAAATCAGTTTTTTTTTTTTTTTTTTTAAATCACTGTGATCTGTTTGATACACCATTGCCATCTATCTGTTTATTTGTACTGTAAATCTATCATATTTTTTGACTGTAATACACATTTATTCCCTGCTATGCCATGTACTTTAACACAAAGATGTTGTATTGTTGAAGGTTGTGTGATGTTTTCATTTAAGGAAAAAACCCAAGGTCCCCTAAAACAAAATACACTTTTTGCAAATTTGGTGGTTTGGTTGTTTTCAATGTTAATGTTGAGGTTTCTGACTCATTTTTTTTTTTTACTTTAGTGCCACAAATCTCATATTCTTGTGTTTGAGTGTTTGTAAATAAAACAGAAATCCAGAATCCAGAATTCTGTTAAACTGAAAGGAAAAATAGTGTCAGCTGAGTGTGCTTATTCTGTAAGACATTCAAAACTGCACTTGAAACGGAAATAGAACAGATTCTAAAATAAAAAGAAACAAAGAAAATGGCACTTGGCTACCCATTTTGTATGAAATTATTTGTGTGTGGAAAGTAGAGATGCAAGAAAAACTATTTTGGAACTAGGTAAATTAGGTAAAAGTATTTACAAACGATTTGGCTGAAACATGAACCCTAATTTGCATATGCACATTGGCATAAGAATCCAAGCACTACACATACTAAAATCTTGTTTGCAAATTCCTCAATAATGTCACCATAAACCCCTATGGGGTTAAGAACTGGTATGGCTTCTGCCAAATTCTGCTGGAAAAGGTTTGGATTGGTCGAATTCTAAACTGAATGCGGGATATGGTTTCCTTTAAATGAAACTGACAAAGAAAACTAATATTACAGGTATGGGATCTGTTAGCCAGAAATGTGTTATATTATTAATAACAAAACATATATTATTAATAACAAAACATATTTTCCAAAACTGTCATTTTTAAATAAACAATTCCAACACAATTAGGTGAATTCACAAAACTGGAGGGTGCATATTTTTGGTTTAAAAGTGGTGTTAAAACTGGTGTAAATACAATCTCCATAATCACAAACAGAAATCCAACTTACTCAACCGCCACTATTCCTATTCTAGTGAAAGTAAGAACAGTTTACAGACACTTTTATGAATATGTCTTTAAAATGACAAAAACTGAGAATAAAACATTTTAATGACATTTACTCCCGGAATATTAAAATGTAGTAAAGCTCAGTGTAACACTTCCACCTGTGTGCTCTACATTGTTTCACACAATGTCCATTCACCCCACTTTTAGTGCAGTATGGGGGATGAATTAGCATATTATTATTATTATAAACAAGAAAAACTACCTATATTATCTCTATATACGTAGAAATGTCCAACATAAACTAGGTGAAAAAAAAATATTTAACCTCACATTTGCGTTATTTTGCTAAATGAATGAGGCAATGTTGGCATTAATATATATATATATAGTAGATCTTTATTTAAAGGTAAAGTAAAGCCACCCTGGCAAATGCCCAGAACTACAGAGCTGCCATGTAGTGTTGCACCCTCTTTTAATTTATTTTGCTTCCAATAAGGATTAATTATATCTTAGTCTGGATCAAGTAGAAGCTACTAATGTATTATTACAGAGAAAAAGGAAATCCTTTTGATCCCAACAACCATCTTGCTAATCAGTGAGTAGTGCATACACACTGGCAGCTAAACTGGGATCTTGGGCTACTGCACATGCTCCTTGGTGAGATAAATAATAGGAATGGACATGTGACAAAGTGTGTGTTCTGCCATAATGGCCTGTGAAAGTGGCAGGAAATCTCTTCTTTGAAGGACGCAACCATTAAGTATGAGTCACCTAATGACAGACTGACAGGTTTAGTAAGAGCTAAAGACAAATTCAGAAAAAATGTTGGTAAAATGTTGTTTGAAGTGCTGTGCGTAAGACAAAATCTTTTTAAAAGACAAATTAACAGAAGCTTAGACAGTGGTTTGTGAATATGGAGGGAAAGCCAACAATTTTATCTTGTCTCAATATAACCACTTTTGTGAATTCACCCAGTCTTTTTTATGTTGGATTGTCTCTTACTAGTCAAGCTTCACATAGCAGAAAGCCTTTTTGTTAATTCTGGGTAATCGATGTCATACCAGTACAAAGTAATTACACATTATTGGTAACAGATAACTTTGTGTTTACTCTAAAACATATGATGAACATAGGATGAACAATTAACTGTTGTACAGTAATTGGTTTGTCTAATACATGGTAGTATGTTCTCCATACATTCCATGTGATAAGCCATTGTTTTTAATTGTGTTATGTGAATACATATATCATCATATGGAACCCCATATGTTGGGTACTACTTACTTTATATACTGTACACAGATAATTTTGTTAGTAGTGTATCATTATAAATGAATGTGCCTTTTAGCCTATGAAGAATTCAAGAAAAAATGACTTGTGTACGATTCTGTCTGTTTCACCTAGACTGTCTGCTGTATACTTATGGAGTGAGAAAGACTGTTGAGCTTAAAGGAGAACTAACCCTAAAAATGAATATGGCTAAAAATGACATTCTATATCCTGAATTTATAGCACCAGCCTAAAGTTTCAGCTCCTCGATAGCAGCAACAATCCAGGACTTCAAACTTGTCACAGGGAGTCAACATCTTGGAAATTGTCTGTGACACTCACATGTTCAGTTGGCTCTGAGCAGCTGTTCAGAAGCTAAGCTTAGGGGTCGTCACAAAATATCAAGCAGAAAATGAGGTTGGCCTGTAATATAAGCTGATGCTTCAGGGCTGAGTATTAAATTCTGATACTAGTAGCACTAGTTTCTGTGCTGCTATGTAGTGATTACCTGTATTAATAACTAATCAGCCTTATATTGTGACATTTTATTCTATGTGTGCTGTATATTTTGAGTCAGTCCCTAAGCTCAGTAAGTGACAGCAGCACAGAGTATGTGCAGTGAATTAGCAGAAAAGAAGACGGGGAGCTATTGGGGCATATTTTTAGGCACAGATCTTTACTACTATGGGCTGCTATAGAAGCTCAGAACATAATGTATAACATTTGTAGCCTACTTCCTTTGTAAGCTTTATTTCTCCTTTAATCTGTGTTCATATTCCACATGTATTGTCAATTAGGTTGCCATATGATTCACTTAGCACTGGCATGAGCAAGAGCCCTGATGCTCTTCTGATTGATGGCAGATAATCTTTGGGTGATCATGATAACACCTTAGTAACACCATAGTAAATAATTATTTGTAGTCCTGGTGATTATTTGCTACAACAGTGCTATTTAAGAGTGGGTCACCACATAACATAAAATCAACACCAAGCTATCTCTTTTTGTAAAATGCAACCTTATCAGCATAAACCCTAAGATGTCTGGAAATAAATGGCTCAGCAATAAAATGATCCTTTCTTTGCAAAGCTATATTACTACTGTAAATAGCCTCCTCTAGTTCCTTTCAGACGGAGTTGTTTAAATATTATTAAGGGTAAAGGATAATGACAACAAATGTTGGGTGTCCTACTACTATTGAAAATGTTGTTTTCAACTACTCTCACAATTTGTTGATTTGCTATCATATTGAATATCATAACACCCCTCAGAAGAATATTTTCAATAAGTGCATGAAAAAAGGAGTAGCTAAGGCAAAATAAAAATTAGGCAATATAGAGTAGACAAGAACTATAGTGAAACAGGAGACCAACATCCAGACTATTGTATAAACCCTCACTTCTTATATTTCTATTTATATTCATTATAGCAAAATTGAGGTAGTGTTGTAAGCAGCAGTGTTATCAATTATATTTTTATTTGTGACCAGGCCTTTGAAATCAGTGGGCATCTATAGTTTCACTATAGTTTGGGTGGATGCCCAAAAAGACTGCTGCACGGGGACCATAATTCCAAGGGCACCCAGTGTTACCAGATGAGTTAGTGCTGGGACACAATGTGGGGCATGAGTAGGATCTGGCTTGGGGTGGGAGGGAATAGGACACAGCCCGAGGCCCAAAGGAAATGAATTCACCACTACAATATATATGATATTTCGACAGTACATTGAAACAAAGTTTACTGATGTATGACAGACCTTTCTGTTTACAGTGTCATAGCTAAGGTTATCATAATAGTCTTTAGTTTGTTTTAAAATAATGAAGTGGATATAAGAAATTAAATGGGCGTAAGAAAAGCTTAAATTCACTTTAACTGACCCATTTATTCAGTAAGCCGGTTTAATCTTTCCTAAATTTTGATTACTATTCCTCATTACCAGAGGGCAAGATTAACTAAACATCATAATTTATAAACATCATTAATATAAAATGATTCAGAAATAGTGATGGGCGAATTTATTCGCCAGGGGCGAATTTGCGGCGAATTTCCGCGATTCGCCGCTGGCGAATAAATTCGCGACACGGCAGCAAAAATTAGACGCCCAAAAATTTGCCAAAAAAAAAACGAGTCGCGCGTCGTTTGTGACTCGACGCGTCGAAAACGGCGCGTCGCGCGCCGAAAACTACGTGACGCGTCGGAAACGACGCGCGACTCGTTCCCCTAATTTTTTCTCCAATTCGCAAATTTCTCTGGAAATTCGCGAATTTTTCGGCGAAGCGAAACGCGGGAGATTCGCCCATCACTATTCAGAAATGTATTTGCACAGAGATCATGCCATATTGCTGGATGCACCCCAAAGTGATGGGCACTCTGAAGTTACTCTACCAACCGTTCAAATGTAATACTACTGAAAAAAGAATGCCTTTGTATAGAAAAGGTGATATCTAAATATTAGACAACCAAGTCACTAAAAGGAATGAGAAGAAAATAAAGTACAGGGCACGCCAGCATTAGAATCAAAGAAGAAATACCCTCTGAATGTTCCCAAAAAATGTGCGCCATGATCTCAGCGTCCCTCCCTTCAGAGTTCACAGTGGTGAGTGTATAAAAAGGTATTTATTCTTTGGCTTCATGTATTACAAGTTGCCTGCATTGTATTTTCTGCATGTTACCCTGATGAAGATCCCTTATATGGGGTTGAAAAGTGTTGGTTTTTTTTAAAGCAAGCATTATGAAATAAAATATTTGCTATTTTTCTATTACTGGTGTGCCCTGTCCTCTATTTTCTTCTCTGAATTGTATACTATGGGGTCTGACATAAAGCCCCCCTCGCACAGTGAGCACCAAGGTTTTTTATAATTTTTATACAGTGTGCCAAACTAATAAATGGTTAATACTAGAAGGAATGAAGCAGGATGTTTCAGTAATTCAATAAAAATGTATTGTGCTGCAGTGATGGATAACTTAACTGACTTTATTCTAAAATATGAACTTGTGTCATCAGCGCATCTAGCATTGGGTAAAATATGTTTAACCTGCAAATACTTTGCAGATTTCCATGTCTACATCTGTTATTATGGACACACTTTAAGCTGTGTTTATTGATAGAGTAATTCATTGAGGTCTGAATTACTCTCATCTTCATTTTAATAACTAGAAGAAAATGAAGCCAGACTGCAGTTTTATACTATGAAAGACAAACAGATGAAAATGTAAAAGAAATCTAGAATATAAAAAAAATATATCTGGAGTATTTTGATTTCTAATCCTGGTGCCAATGTCACTAGTAAATGACCCCCTGACCATATAATTTAAGGATATTCTTTGTATCCTCATGTAGGCACACTATATTGCACATTGAAGTAAATAATGAGATAGTAGTTGCTGTTTAACCACCAAGGAAAAATATATACTTTAACACTATTTAATTGCATGCACTTACTCCTTTTAAACATAATAGAAACAACATTTATGCTTTGTTTTAGGCACTGAAGAGCCAATTTCCCCATGCTGTTGTATAATATTCTTTACTTTGCAAAGCCATTAGTTTGTTTGCCTTTTTGGGGGTTTCCTACCAGACACCAGAGGACCCAGTCTCTTGTTTATTTTGGAGAGGTTTTCAACCAGGTTAACAACAATGGTCAACATTTGACCATTATTCAGTCACCCTTTTGTTGTTGTAAGCCATATATTCTAATTTATTTGTGAATTGATTAACTTAATCTAAAATGATACAATGGGGATTTTTTCCCATTATAAAGGGACAATAAAATGTAGTTGTACAACGTACATTTGAGGAACAACTGCACACTCATTCGCCCTGAATTGATGGAAGCAGACTTACCCTGTCCAAATTCTTTAAAGGGATTATGTCATGATTTTTATGAACTAGTTTTTATTTCTAAATTACACTGTTTATACTGCAAATAATTCACTCTACAATATTAGATTTTGTACCTGAATTAGCAAGTGTATTTTTTTTGTTTTTGTAATATTGGTGTGTAGGCAGCCATCTCAGGTTTTGCCTGGTCATGTGCATTCAAAAAGAGCTAGCACTTTAGGATGGAACTGTTTTCTGGAAGGCTTTTGGTTCTCCTATGTAAATGAATGTGTCTCAGTGGGACCTGGATTTTACTATTGAGTTTTGTTCTTAGATCTACCAGGCAGCTGTTATCTTGTGTTAGAGAGCTGCTATCTGGTTATCTTCCCATTGTTCTGCTGTTAGCCTGCTGGGGTCAAAGGGAGGGGGGTACTAGCAGTAAAGAGTGATTGAAGTTTATCAAAGCACAAGTCATGTCTCAGGGCAGCTTTGAAACTCACAATATGTCTAACCCCATGTCAGATTTCAAAATGGAATATAAAAAAATGGATGTATTTTGAAAAATATTTTTTTCCCATGACAGTATCCCTATAAGATGGTAGAAGTTACAAGGTTTCTTGTGCAATGATGAGCCACAAAATTCAAACATACAAAATACAAATCTTCTGCAATTAGCTTTATAACGTCACATGTTTTCATTACTCTCATAAATATAACCCTTAAAACTTCTTACTTGCTACATTTTTACTCATTAGTTTACAAACAGCTGAAACAAGTGCTTCTTTATAATAATCAACATACATTTCCTTTCCACATTTCAAAGTTGCATACACATACCCTGGGATTATGCTCACAGTACTTTATATCATCATATTTCACAAAAGTCATAAATTAGAAACGGCTGGACAAAAAATTATCAAACTACTTTCTTTTAAAGCCTGAAAAGAATGCACTTACTTCAAAAGCATTAGCTAGTTTCCAAGTGTCTGATATTTATTAACAAAACTGTGGCGGTTCTTAGGGAAAGCCTTGCAAGGAGGATTATTGAGACTGTCTTTATTACTTAGTCAATCCATCAGTAAGGGCACTTCATCATTCTTGTATATTTTGACCAGTCTCCAGTGGATGCCATCACAATTCAGTAAAATCAGAAACAGAGAGCAGTGCATCAGCATTCCTTTAAAAGCAACTGTCATAAAGAAACATGTTATGTAGATCACAATGGCAGAGGGGATATTCAATGGACAAAAATGTTTCTGCTACAAAAATGTTGTACCATTAGGCTTGTTTTTTAGGAACCCTATGTCATTAATCTGTTATAGACATATTCAAAACTATTTTATATATATAGCAACAGTTTGGAGGAGTCGGCACTCTCGTCACTCGGTTCAACTTGCCTGGGTGCAGTGTCCAAAATTTTTGAAATAAATATCCCACAAAGAAGGTCCGCAATCTCAGGACTTAAAAATTACATAATATTTATTAACAGAAAAGACTAACGTTTCAGCCTCTCAGAGGCCTTTCTCTCACTTTGAGAAAGGCCTCGGAGAGGCCGAAAAGTTAGTCTTTTCTGTTAATAAATATTATTTAATTTTTAAGTCTTGAGAGTGCGGACCTTCTTTGTGGGATATATATATATATATATATATATACGTATATATTGAGTTGCAATCATATACTGAAACAAAACAAACTGGGGAAAGCTTAAGAAAGGGGTTTATTCATTGTACTCTGGATAATCCTGATATTTGGTAGGTTTTATATTTTATATGAGTGAAAGTCTGAGCTTGAGGCTGAAAATCTGCTCTGAAAGTTTTGCTCTGTCAAAAAATTGTGGCATTTCATAGCTTTAAGAAGATATGGATTTATGTTTAAATGATTCTTCTTGTCTTTACAAATATTCAGTATATAAGCAATTTAACCAATGTCCCTCCTAAAACCTCAAGGATAATATTCATCCTGATTTTTGTGTAAAACAAAAAAGATCAATATTTGTTTATTCTGTGGTCAGAATGATTAGTTTAGTTCACACAACCTTTGCCTAACTCATTTATTAAAACACAATTGTTTATAGCAATGGCAAGAAACAATAATTTAATCTCATTATAAAATAGTTCTTAATGAAACAGCATTAGAGTCATTACAATTACATTATAAAGACTGAAAACTCTTTTGTCAAGTTGAAGGATGCTTTTTTACTTGAATTACCTACAGAACTTCCATGTGAAGTGATCAGAATGCAGTAAAGACTATATCAGTTCTACTATACTGTACATCTACGGAATATGGAGAACATGTCCAGGGAATACGGAGAAAATTTTATATTATATTAAATATTTATCTATGTACCTATCTGACTAATGTTCCTCTGTTACAGTTATTACTATCCATTTCTCGTTAATGTGATGCAAAATTCTTCCCTATTAAAGCGCAGTAGTATGTATATTCTAGCTGACATTGACAGCACTCACTATTCAACATTTTGGATAATAAATGTATGTATATGTTACAGTGGCATAACTAGAAATAACTGGGCCCCACAGAAAATGATTTTTCAGGTCCTCAAAATGTCTAGATATTGACCTGTTTTGCCAATATTTATTGAAATTGAATATGAATTAGGGCCTCATGGGGTCCCTATACTTCCTGGAGCTGCATGGTCTGCTTCCTCTGTAGTTACCCCTGATATGTTAGCATTCCATACTGTAACCATGATGCTACACTAGATACAAGGAGCATTTCAAAGAACATTTCATATAGGTTCATGGAAATAAATATAGCCAATTAAAACATGTGTACCATTATTGAAATCATTTTAGTTATTCTTAACTTTCTCCACCCCATCACTACATTCAGGCTTTGCTACTACTTCTAGCAAAACAAAGCACAGTCCAATAATGTATTAGAGATAACTGTCCAAGAAAGAATGGCAGTTTTATTATGGATTGCTCCTGGAGTTTAAGGTAACTGGTGTAAAAAAAAACCTGAGAAGCTGTATATATATATATATATATATATATATATATATATATATATACAGTACAGTATATATATATATAATATCACATCCCATTGTGCTAAGCTTTACAAAAAACTTAGCCCTGTAAATGGGAAAAGAAAGGCATATTTTATATTACAATGGGAACAAGAACTAAATATTTCTTTATTTTGTGCATTCAAGTTCAACTACAATCCACCAGTCATCATGACTAATGATGATGACCATTGGTCCCAGACATCACTATGTGCTAATTTTTACTCAACCTGTTGTGCTATCCTGTCCGTCTGAGTCACAGGTGAGTGGCTTGCAGGTAGGAGTCTAGGTGCTGTGTAAGATTGATACAGTGGGTATTTAAGGTGCTGATACACAGGAAACATGTGGTAGTGTGGAAGGATTTATTAAAGTAAATGCAGGAAAAAACAACTGGTTAGATTCAAAGGAAAAAACAGAAGTCCTTTTACTGGGTCAGTGGTCAGGGGCAGGCTGAAGGCAGAGAATGGTTGAAGAGACAGGCCGAGGTCAAATACCAGGAGATCCAATAGTTAATGGGAACAGGTAGAGGAGCAGGGAGTGGAGAAACAGGCAGGACAAGAACAAGGAGTACGCTGGATCTGGCTTGGGAGTTTCAATGATCAAGCACCGGTAAAGGTCAAGGTCAGGTTTATAAAGGTTCAGGATAGGCTTGTGAGAAGCAGGTGGGGATAATGAGATGGGCGGAGAGGTAAGGCGGAGCAATGAGGTAGATCAGGAACACAAAAGAAAGACAAAGGACCTCCACTGGCATGACAGGCAAGTGCACTGGTAAATTATAACAAAGTTCGAAACCGAGCACTTTCTGACATCCTTTTATGCCATACAGTTTTTAAGAAATTAAAAAGGACATAAGATTGTGCATAAGGGGCAAGGAAGGATATTGAAACAAAGACTAAAGGGTAGAGGAAAGAACAAAATCAAAACAAAGTGGGATAAAAGGTAAATGGAGAGATTAACATCAGAAGCATAGCATGGGATTCCTATATCACCATTACACAATTCTAAAATATAATTTTTTTTTCAAAATTGAACCAATTCATTCGCAAAAATCTGAACTAATGGTCACAAATTACAAAAAAAGTGTTAAGAAAGTGAAAGTACAATTCTCCAGTCAGTATGCACTTCATGTCAATGTTAGATTTGATCAAATAGGATATATAAGGAAAGACTGCAGATATCACTAGAGGATTAAATTATATTGCAGCTCTTTTATTTATTTTATCTGAGACAGCTAGTTTAATCCCATTTTTTCCCTTTGCACCGTTAAATGAAAATTCTAAAAGCACATCTGAAAAACTGATAGTATATTCAAAATGTCATGTTACCTTCCATACTTCCACAAATACAACTCCTTGGGGAAAATATATTTGCAAGCCAAATCAATATGGCTATAACCTAAGCTGTCCTTATTAATTAGGCTGCATGGTTCATTGGTAAGCAAAGAGATACAAGTTACAATGTGAAAGTTGTTTGCACTTTAATAAGATTTGTTAGAGCATATATTCATAAATCAGCCTTGAGATTACAGGCTGAATGTTTATTTTTCAAAAACGTTATGACCTTGTTTTATAATCAGTTTTTCTTCCTGTCCTTCTTGTTCATTGCAGTATACAGTGATTGAAAAACATAAAAAAATAACACCTGTTTGTGAATCCAAGTACAGACTGGCACTTCAGAGTTACTGTTTAGGGAAAGTCATAAAAACACACCAACAGAGCTCAGCAATAAATAGCTATTTTATAAAATGGTCCAAAATCTCACGAGCCCATTTAATAAAATGTCTGTGGGATTGTTTAAAGGACACCTGTTGGGCAAAAATATTGTCCCCAACCAATGGTGCTGACTAATAGAGCCGGGGGTAACTAGATTATTTTAAAAATGTTCCCCCACCAGCGCTAGGACACCCACACAGGGAGGAAGCTCCTGGTATGAGCTGCCATGTTGGGGCACTTGCATGTGCAGAATGAGCACATGCATTGTTCAATCTGTGCATGCATGTGATTTCAGAAGTGCATTTGCGCATGCGCTCAGATGGTCCTAGCTCTGGCAGGGGCAATTTTTACTCCTAATAGTGCAGGCTCTATTAGCCCACAATATTGGGGATAATATGTTTGCCCAACAGGTGCCCTTTAACCATTTTAAATATTCTTATCTTACTTTTTATTTGCACTGCTTAAGGTCTGGTATTTCAGGATAAGGGATCTTTCTGTAATTTGGATCACCACATCTTGAGTCTGCTAAAAAACATTTATTTGGAATAAACCCAATACTAATATTTTGCCACAATATATTTATTATTTTATAGTAAAAGGAATTCCATCAAAAATAATTTGCTTAAAAATGGACTATATGGACATCTTATAATTCAGAGCTTTCCCGATGAAGGGTTTCTGTGTTAAGGATCCCATACACAGCAAATGTTCTCCTGATAGACCTCATGCTCACCATGCTGCTCCTTGCAAACTGCTACTAGTTCACAGGAAGCCTAATCTCAAGTGGATCTGGAACCAGTGATCATTGTGTTTTTGTTGTGTTTTGTTGCCTTACTTGTGTAACAGTCACCAAAAAAAATACAAAGTATAATTCATGGGACAATTAAGTAGTTAATATGTTGGTAACCTTAGAGATGTACATTGTATTATAATAATGAGGTTTGTAGAACTACATTTGTAAATTGTTTTAGCTTGGAGGGATAGAGGAAGATACCTACAACTGTGGAGAAGGTACACACTCCAAAGCAGTGAAATCCATTCACTGGTTTGAACTATGCAATTTTCCACAATGTTATATGTTTATCCTGCGCATTGTAATTTTTTTTTTTCAGCTTGATGTTAACAGCCCAGAATGCTTCTGTATCACTGCCAGACATATTCAAGCATTATTCTATTTAATTGGATCTTTAATAAAAATCTGTTCAATACTGATTAAATGTATTGAAGTTTTCAACATTCAAATGGAGTTAGATTTACCAAAATATAATCTTCAAGTTATTTTCTCATTTGAAACATGAAAACAGAGAAAAACAGAGAAAAACAGAGAAACGTGAAAGCAGAGAGTTATTTGACTTAGAGAAATTGCCTTTACAAATGAAACTGTATGAATATACAGTAAAAGCGGTCAAAAGGGTTAAGTTCCAACGTGATAAATCTGATTATGAGAAGGTACAGTTATATATATGGAGAAACAACAATGACTATTTCTTTTTCCCTAAAAAACAGAGGGGTTACTATGGTAGTTTTCAACAGCAGCAACAAGCACCACACTCCATTCTTAAGTCTGGAAAATCGGTTCAATTTATGAAGGATGGTGACATGAGATCTCGGACACGTTCAGTCTCTCAATCTTCTTTTTTAATGTCGGAGACAAATTGTCCAGGGAGCGGCCCGGACGAAGACCAAGACTATCGGTCCAGATCAGATGACTATGTCCACACCAAAGAAAGATCCTATGGGAACCCAGTCACAAAGACAGACAAGGCGAGACGCAGAGGAGGACGTAGGGCTAAGCCAGTGCAATGCATCAAATTACGGCAAGTATTCTACGAAGAACAAAAAGACAACACGGTGGTGAGTTCTGAACCTGAGGGGCTTATGAGCTCCGAGTGGGGCACTGTAATCTAGACCCCATAATGGATAATGATAATACTCTACATACATGTGGATTAATGGAGGAGGAATATAATATACAGAGTAATGTAATTAACGTATCCTCACGGGAATTGACTGGTGATGAACTAAGTCTCATATCACGGGGCTTAAATTATGTACCTGAAACTAGTGGAGATGCATTTATGGCCCTACTGGATTTAAATAAAGACATTGAAAAGGCATTTTTCAGATCAAACAATAACGAATATGGATCCAGTCAAGGGGAATATTTTGAATGTGCATGATAATTGTCTTTCTTTACAGGAATCGTCAAGGAAAGGTACTTTAGAACAGAGGAATGAAATCATAAAAAATGGAGTTTGGATTGTTAGATACTTTTGATGTATCTGATATGCAAGTTTGGGATTTTCAGGATTTAAATGCAATAAGTATGATGAATGACCTGCTAGACGAGAGTCAGATTTTTATCCAGTACATTCTAAAAGTGTTCAAATTGATCTGTTTCAAAATATTGTACAGAAAGATATTGATGCGGCCCTCGATAAACTGACCCCAAAACGTTGTAGGAATCTTATCTTGGGAGAGCGTAAAGCACTTCAGGTACTCAGTGAGGATAAGGTTCTGGTGATTAAAAATGCAGATAAGGGGGTTCGGTAGTGGTTCTCGACTCCCTTGTTATGTCTCTGAAGCGATGAGCAGATATGTATGTACCCCTTAAAAGTGACTCTACATCCTCTTTCATGAAACAATTGGAAAGACTCCTAGATTCTGGTATTGACCAGAGGGTTCTAACTGTTGAAGAATGTGGTGGATTCGAATGTAAAATCCTGTGATCCCTGTATTCCATATTTTACCGAAGGTCCACAAGTCCTTGGAAAATGTCAAGGGCAGACCAATAGTGGCGAGTATAGGGGCCTTGGGAGAAGGTTTGTCACAATATGTATTTTATTACGTCCCCTTATTTATAGGATACTACCATGTGTATTAACAAGATCTAAGACGTTAAATGGAAACCGTCCTATAGATGGTTTACCATGGATGTTGTAGTGCTTTATTCATCTATTAATCACAACATGGGTGTAGAAGCTATTCAGTTATGGCTGGAGAAATTTTATTTGTTTTCAGATCCACAGAAAGATTTCCTTGTTCAAACAATAAAATTTTTGTTGGACACCAATTATTTTATGTTTGATAGGAAGTTCTATCTCCAAAGGTGTGGGGCCGCAATGGGGGCATCCTTTGCCACCATTATGCCAACCTGGTCATGGGTTGGCTTGAGAGTTTTGGAGATGCAAAACCTTTTAGTTCACAGATTATACTTTTTCTGTTACATTAATGACTGTATAGGGATTTGGGATGGAGATGAAGCTTCTCTGGCACAGTTTATATTGTCTTTCACATGAGTCCAATTTATTCAGTATAGAATTTTTAGATATGCCCTTTTACACTATAATAGTGCTAACCTGGTGGTTTGTCTGAGAGGGACTCCATCTGGACAATTTTTACTGTTACACCAGATATGTTCAGCATGGCAATATTTTCAGAACAGGGCCATGCAATTGTGGGATTGTTTTCCCACAATGTAATGGATATTAAATCAGTAGCACGAACAGCACCCTAAATCCAGAACCTAAGCTCCCTGGTCTTGGCACTTGCTTCTGCCTGTAAAAGCCGCCTTTCACCTAGGGAGGAGCCCATGGCTAATTGGATGCAGCCAGGTCTTATTAAGAAAGGAGCAAAGCTAAAGGACCGTCTCACCAAGGATACTGGATGGAAGAACACCACTTAGGAAGGCAGGCCATACAACACAGCGTGGAACAGGCAGGCCCAGGCCAGCAAAAGCAGAGTAGAATAGTCAGACAGGCCGGAATCAGAGAGGTCAGAGAGGAGAGGTCAGAGTAATCAGCCAGGCAAGGGTCAGGATAAGAGAGTTTAGAGTAGTCACAGGCAGGCAAGGGTCAAAACCAGGAGATCACAAGAATTCACAAACACCCAGGAACTTAACAAATAAAACCTAACAACAGGCAGTTTGCTAAACACTGAATTCCCCTTTTATAGTGTTTGAATTTCGCGACAATTGCGCGATGACATCATCATGCCAGCGTTAATGCGCATACGAAAAATGGAAGTGCATGCCGCATGCTCCATAGAGGAGGCCGGCACTGAAGGAAACAGGACACATGCGGTGGGGAAGGCATGCCAGGTGCCCCCGCCTGCCAGAGAGTAAGCCACTAAACCACCAGGGAAAGCTTTATTCGTTACAATCAGCTTATGATAGAGCAGTCCTAAGCAATAGATTGGAATTACTTTAGAATAGAAAGTTCATTGGAAAGAAGGAAGATACCCCGTTTCTAGACAACCATATATATACAAATAAATATTACCATCCCAATTAATTGAAAAAATTGATTACTAGGGAATAAATGAGAAAGTGCAGTGCAATTAATTAAGTTTCTTATTGAATTAATTAAAGATAATAGATCCATATCTTGAGCATTACTGATACTATGAATTAATCCACTAGGTCACAATTCACAAGAACAATTGATTTTAAATTAATTAAAATTTTCCACCGCGAATGAGTTAAAGTGCTATTACTATAATTAAATAATGAGCATGAATTTCATCCCAGTTTATGAATTCATGAAATTACTAAATAAAGTGCAGTGCAAATAAATTAAATGAATTAATGGTGTTTATATCAATTAATGGCATTTTAAAAGCAATGATTAAAAAAAAATGTAACCCTTAATTAGGAGATAATTACAAGACCCGTCAGCTCCAATTCATAGCGTAAGTTCAAGGAAATTAGAAAAGAGAGAGGGTGGAGTAGCCCCAAAACTAGTTGCCTGTGATTGTTCTAAGGCTGGGACCTCACAAAGCTGGAGTAGGCAGGGATCCTGGGACTGTGGTCTTGTTAGTTACCTTGCCCTACCATCTGAGAAGACTACTATAACCTAAAAAAAACACAAATCACCAGGTCCTTTGTAAAGAAGAATGAGTTTAGGAGAATAAAGCCTATTGAATAGGCAGAACAGGTCAGTCCAACCCCACCCATGATACAGCCCAGTCCAAGGATAAGGAAAAGTTAAATAGGTTTAAAACCAATAAAGTAGGTTTCGCCAGTGCGCGTTTCGCCAGTTAGCTTTATCAAGAAGGCATCGTGATTTAAGTGTGGAAGTGAAAATTTGAATCAAAAAAATTATTTTAAATGATTTTTGGGTACTTTGACTATCGAATAGGCCAAAATTCGTTCGGATGGAATTATTTTGAAATTCAAATTTTTTTTATTTGAATTTTCACTTCAACACTTGATAAATCTGCCCCTAAGTGTACGAGTGTATATATAGTTTATGAGAGTGTATGGAGGGATCGGTGTGTGTATGGATGCCTGGTTTCATTTGGTGGGGGTAGAACTTGATGGTCTTTTTTCAACCTGATCTAACTGTGGAATTATTTTAAAATAAAGTATAATAAACTATGCCATCATGTGGCCTCCTGCTGTAAAGAAACATGCTATGTGATGGGAAATTAAATTCCTAATCCTGGCACCTGATATGTTTACAAGTAGAATCTTATTCTTATATCTGTATAAAGCAGCAACATGAGGCATCAAAATTGTCATGGAAATGGGATCATTGTTGATTGTTATTGATCCCCTTTGCTGATACCTGTGCTGTTTTTAAAGTGTTCAGTTCATTTGGCAGAGTTCCTATAGACCTTCCAACTTGGTACCTTTATTTTACTTTGTGTCTAATCTTTAATTAAACCTTAGTTCCATAATGATATTATTACAACACCCAAAGCAAGGCTGCCTGTTACTGTACCATCTATTTTGTGTACTTTGTAAAAGCTTCCTACTTGAAATGAATTAGGCTGATAGCCTTGAAACCACCTGGGACAAAAATTATGGAGCCCAGTACAAGCAATGAAAATTGCCTAATCTAGATCATTATTTATGATAATGGAATAAATGTTATACATGCAGCGACTCGTGGGTAATTTGAAGGCACTCAGTATTTTGCTCAGACCAACAAATTAACATCTGCATTACATTATTTAGTACAGCTCTTTCAAATTACTACCTTGAATACTACAAGATTTGATGGCACATCTTGGTCATTTCTTTTATGCTACAGCAACACACTAAACTGCAAAAGAATGTCAAAATTATAGTAATTCACGAATTCCACCCAGAGCCTTACCAGGAGCTACAGACGGCACGTCCTCCTCCAGCGCGCGGTGTATCCAAGATGGCGGTGGCCAAGTGTTCTACCAAGGTCTGTCGACTCGACTTAAGGATTATCTTGTCTCCAGGGAGCTTCCTGATTCCTTAGAGGATTTGATTGGTCTCACCATTAAAGTGGACACTCATCTTAGAGAGCATCTGGCTGACAAAGAGCTCAGCAAGAAACGTCATCCTTTGCTGGCACTTCACTTTCAAAGATCTTTAGTGCCTTCATCCACCCAGCAGCTGTCTAGTATCCCTTCGGAGGAACCCATGAAAATTGGGAAGATTCGTCTCTCCGGAGGTGTCTGGCTGGCCTGTGTATATACTGCGGCAGGCAATCTGGCAAGTTCCTGTCCAGTGAAGCTGAAGAATACTCTTGTTCTAAGTAAGGCTGGTGTCTCATTCGTTGGAGGCATTTCTCACAAGTGCCCAGAAAATTCTCACCAATTTCGTCTTCCTGTGCAGATTCGTCTGACCTCCAAAACTATTCAGGCCTCAGCTTTCCTTAATTTTGAAGCTGCACAAATTTTATGGACTTTTTTGGCATTCGCTAAGAAAGTGGGTATTCACATGTTTCCCATGTCTCCTCCTTTGCAGGTCTTTGCTACTGATGATAGACCCTTATCCTCAGACATTATTGCCTTGACTACAGAGGAATTATCCTTATTGATTGGGACTTTGCATTCAGAAAGACCTTCGTGATTATTTCCTGTCCTTCCACTCCTGTCCTGGTTACGGCTCCACAATCCTTCCATTGATTGGTTCTCCAGTCAGATCTCCTGTTGGAGTTCGTTTTGACAAAGTCGTTGTCTGTCAACTTCTCCCCTCCACCGGGTAACCGTCTCCTCTATGGAACGTCAGTCATTGCCTCCTGTCTACAGGGATTTCTCTGATGTCTTCTGCAAGAAGTCGACAGAGTTCCTTCCTCCGCACTGGTGCTACAATTGCCCCGTGGATCTCCTTCCTGGGACTATGCCACCCCGTGGTTGGACTTACCCTCTGTCTCCTACTGAGACTACGGCCATGAAGGAGTATATCCACGAGAATCTCCAGCTGGGGTTTCTCCTTCCTTCCACCTCTCCAGCAGGGGCAGGTTTATTCTACGTTGAAAAGAAGGATGGCGGCTTACGCCTTAATAAAATCACTATAAAAAACAGATACCCCTTATCTCTGAACTATTTGATCAATTAAAAGGGGCTAAGGTCTTTTCCAAGTTGGATCTCCTCGGGCGTATAACCTCATCAGGATCCGAGAAGGTGATGAATGGAAGAGGGTATTCAATACTAGTGATGGGCATTATGAATACCTCGTGATGCTCTTTGGTCTTTGCAATGACCCCACCGTCTTCCAGGAATTTGTGAACATCATCTTCCGAGAACTTCTGGGGAAGTCTGTTATCATTTACCTGGATGACTTTCTCATTTTTTCCCAAGACTTGGAAAGCCATCGCTCTCAAGTGAGGGAAGGTCTCTCTCGCCTCAAGTTGGAGAAGTGTGTCTTCAAGGTGCCTAAGATTCCTTTTCTTGGCTATATTATTTCCCCTGAGGGGTTTGAGATGGATCCTGCCAAGGTTTCTGCTATCCAGAAGTGGCCACTTCCTTTAAGCACCAAGGCGATCCAAAGATTCATTGGCTTCTCAAACTACTACTGCCAATTCATTAAAGGCTTCTCCTCCCTCATTGCTCCTATCCTTAACCTCATTCACAAAGGAGGGAAACCCAGTTCCTAGTCTCCTGCTGCCTTTGAGGCCTTCCAGTCCATGCAGGATGCCTTCATTTCTGCCTCTCTTCTCCTTCACCCTGAACCGCACTTACCCTTCTTCATAGAGGTCGACACTTCTGATGTTGGGGCTGGTGATATTTTTTCCCAGAGACACTCCGCGGTGTCAGGATCGCGCCGCCTGGAGGCTTACCTGTAGCTCCGGACGGCACGTCCTCTCCTCTTCGGTGCATATCCACAATGGCGGCGCCCATAGCCGCCACGTGGATATGCGGCGCCAGACAGTGACGTCAACGCGTCGCGCTTGACGCGATGACGTCACCGCGCTCGTTTTGGCGCGAGATTTGACTATTTAAAGGGGTATTGAACGCCATTATGGCACCCAATTATAGGACCATGCTGCTATTGTTCCTGGGTATTGTATATTGATCCTGATATTGCTTTTGATCCTGTTTCCTGTGTTTTTGATCCTGTTTCCTGTATTTTGACCACTGCTTGGACTTTTGTTTATTTTGTTCCTGTGAATACACTTTTGCCTGGACCTGTCTGACTCCTGCTTGATCCTTGCTGTGCTACGTTATTGAACCCCTAAAGCTTCCTCCTTGGTCCACTTCTTCCCCTGGGCACCTAACGAAGGCCAACCCGTGACACGCGGATGGAAAAATACATCCTTGTGCTTACTTCTCTATGAAGTATTCCTCTGCAGAATAGAACTACGACATTGGGAACAGTGAACTCCTGGTTGTCAAGCTTGCTCTCGAGGAATGGCGCCACCTCTTGTAGGGTGCTCCTCACCTGGTCACAATCTACACTGACCATAAGAACTTAGAATTTATTCAGTCTCTCAAGAGATTAAATCCCTGCTTCAATTTCATTTTGACCTATCATCCTGGGACCAAGAATCGTAAGGCGGACGCATTGTCTCGTAGCTTCACTCCAGTGGATCGTCACTCCAGTAGATCGTCATCCTCTTTATCCAGTATATTTTCCATCTGCATGGCTTCCCAGCAGAAATAGTCTCTGACTGAGGATCTCAGTTTGTCTCCAGGTTCTGGCATTCTCTGTGCAAAGCTCTGGGTATCTCTCCAGTTCTCTTCTGCTTATCACCCTCAAACTAATGGAGCAGCGAAGCAAGCCCTTGAGCGGTTCTTAAGTAATCAGGTCTCCCTCTGTCAAGACGACTGGTCTGTTCTCCTCCCGTGGGCAGAATTCACTCATTATAATGCTAGTCACACTTCCACTGGAAGATCTCCTTTCCTGTCTGTGTATGATCAGCATCCGCAGGCTTTTCCACAGGACATTCTATTATCTGATGTCCCAGCCACGGATGATCATGTGGCTCATATGTCTGCCATCTGGGCTGCAACCAAGTATAACTTGGAAAAAAGCACTTTGGTGCATAAGACCTTTGCTGATCGTAGAAGGAAATCTCTCTTCTAGGAATATTCATCTTGGGTCCCAAGTTCATTGGTTCCTACTCCATCTCTGAAATCATCAACCCTATGGCTGTCCATCTGCAACTTCTTCCGAAGATGTGGATCCCCAATGTTTTCCATGTCTCCTTGGTGAAACTGGAAATCTCCAACCACTTCTCTTCGGTCCAGTCTCCTCCTATTTTATATATATATATATATATATATATATATAAGTCCAAGTAGCCCCTCTTTTTTTAGACATAGCCTCACAGGCAGTAGACAAACCCCCTACGGGCAAGGGACGAATAAAAAATACCCCACGAGGAGGGGGAAGAAGGGGCAGAGGTCGCAGGGATTAGAAATCCCGATCTTTAATCTGTCCCAGCACTCATTAACCCCCTCGGAGATATGTTTATTGCAAAAAGGCTTGTCTTTTGTGCCCACGTGCCAGTTCAATCTGTTTGACTGGGAGATTGATTGCTTTAAATTTTGTCGATTATTAAACCTGAAAGACTATTATAAAAATAACACAATGCCTCTTGATCCAGGGGTTTCAACCCTTAAATTGAAAAGCACGTTCAATCCTCCTACTGTGAATCCTGCCATTAAATTGTACACGCAAGTAATTGAAAATGAATGTGGAAATAATCCTTCTAAGGTTACACACAGGGACAATATGTCTAAAGAGGACCGGATTGCTCTGAAATCCCTTATGGAGGACACTAATATAGTTATCCGCCCATCTGATAAAGGTGGAGGGATAGTAATTATGAACTATGTGGACTATCGGGATGAGATATTGAAACAGTTGTCGGATACCTCAATTTGTAAACTTTTGTTGGTTGATCCTATGGTTAAATTTAAATCTGAAGTTGATGCGCTAGTTGATGGGGCAGTGAGTCTTAATTTGATTGATAAAGGTTTGAAAGATTTTTTACAAAAGCAATATCTTAAATGCCCTGTCCTATACACATTGCCTAAAGTGCATAAAAGTTTGATTCTTCCCCCAGGCCGCCCTATAGTGTCGGGCCGGGATTCTTTATTACACCCTATTGGCATTTATCTAGATTCACTGCTACAACCAGTAGTACAGAATACTCCAACCTATCTTCGTGACACACCACATTTGTTAGAATGTATTAAGGAACTATCTTGTCCGATTGATGGATCTTGTTATCTTATAAGTATGGATGTGGTGAGTCTATATACCATAATACCGCACCAGTCTGGTATTCAGGCAGTGAAACGGGCGCTTGAAGCATTTAGCCCATATAATGGTCCACCAATAACATTTGTTCTTGATTTACTAGTTGGCTCTGTCCCTGAATTATTTTAGATTTGAGCAGAAATTCAATCTCCAGGTATCGGGGACAGCGATGGGTGCGGCCATGGCACCGCCTTATGCAAATTTATTTACTGTATGCATGACTATGAACAAAGTCATATAGTGCCCCGATACAGTCAGAACATTTTGTTCTTCCGGAGATATATCGATGATATGATTATGATCTGGCGTGGAACTAAGGAGGAGTTCATTACTATGGTGGATGAGTTGAATACACTTGAGGGCCCAGATAGATTTACCTTTAATATCTATCCAAAGAAAAAAAAATTCCTTGATGTGGAAATATTTGGTAATGGAGATCATTTGGAGTATATGCTTTTTAGAAAACCCACTGATAAAAATGTGTTGCTTCACTTTAAGAGCCACCATCCATATCCAATGAAAAAATTCTTACCTATCTCACAGTTCTGCAGAGAATTGAGGAATAATTCCTTGAGATACCGGGCAGAACAACAATTGGCCGAGATGTGGGCTCTATTCAAGGATAGGGGTTATCCAGATACCCTATTGCAGGAAGCCTTAAACATTGCGAAGGACCGGTGTTGCAAACCGTATACTCGACAGTCCCGGGAACCAAGATTGACCTTTAGTATAACAGTGGAACCAGTGGTCTTAGCAAAAATTTAAGGGATTATTGGAAAATAATTGAAACCGATACTGAATTTAAGCGGATTATGTCCGTACCCCCCATGGTTTGCTATAAACAGGGCAGAAATCTACGTGACCTTTTGGTTAACAGTGATCCAGTGGATTGATATTTATCAAAAAAATCTCAAGGGTGGCTTGGAGAAAAATTGGGGTGTTTCCGGTGTCCAAACTGCACATTGTGCAGATACATGACACCGGGTGATTCTTTTTTCCACCCCCCCATACCGGTAAACAATATCGGATAAGGTATCACATTACGGATGGATGGCCACAGGTCAGCAGTGAGTACTGCCTTTAGGGATGGAACTACTAAACATTACTTGGAGTTTGGACACAGGTTGCCTACATTCAGAATATAGCAATCGACCATGTTCCCCCACTTAAACGTGGTGGTGATAGGTCTAAGTTGCTTTTACAGAGAGAGGTATTCTGGATAAAAAAGCTTAATACACTCGCACCCCATGGTCTTAATGAGTATTGTTCTCTGTCATGCTTTCTGAATCAGCGATAGTGTGTCCCCTGTGATTGAATCCACGATATAATTATGTTTGGTTTACTTTGCAACATTATAACAGCTTCAGTTTCTGTGGAAATTGTTTTTAATCAATGTTTCCCTTTGTATTGTATACATCAGTAGTTATTTTATATCCATTTTTGGTGCAGGGTTCACCTTCCTGTCACGTGGTTGGTGGGAGCATGCACAATTGGGTGAGTGCTTTGTCTTTTATCTATTTAAACTTGATGCTTTTAATGCAAAATGAGGTCTTGATAAAGGTCTTAGGTGGAGACCGAAACGTTGGCCTGTTTTTAAAATGATTAAATAAAGTTTATTATTTTTTATTTTTTGAAAAAACACCGGTGTGCTCCTATTTTTTTGGATTATATATATATATATATATATATATATATATAAAAATGGAAGAAAATACCGCACTCAACAGGCTCAGTTAGGATAACTGATTTTAATAGAAAAACAAAAGATATTCCAACGTTTCGATCACATCATAGTGATCTTCCTCACGGAAAAAAAACTAACAAGAGTGTAAGCAGTGCAACCCTTAAGAACCCTCCCCCTGTGCAAAACATGGCACCAAACAAGAATTCAATTAATTACCATAGAAACCCAAAAAACAAAAAAAAAAGCCAAATAAAGAATAGTTCAAGTAAAAGAATGAAAAAAATTAAAGCAAACTATAACTGTAGATGCAACAAGTAATGGAAAATCATTAAAATCAAGTTGCAGTTGTTGGGTTATTCATAGCATAATACAAAACAACAAAGTAATGGATGCAGTTTCTTGGGAATATACAAAGATCCAACTGGGGCCCACTATGATGTGATCGAAACGTCTTTTATTTTTCTATTAAAATCAGTTATCCTAACTGAGGCTGTTGAGTGCGGTATTTTTTTTTCCTATTCTGTATACATTTTACCTGCACCCAGGCAAGCTGTGGTTTTGGTGAGTGCTCCTCCATGTTCTCTCTCTCTCTCTCTCTCTCTCTCTATATATATATATACATATATAAACACATATATATATATATATATATATACATAAACACATACATACACAGTAAATATATATATGCATATATAAATGTTTAAAGTGGACCCGTCACCCAGACACAAAAATCTGTATAATAAAAGTCCTTTTCAAATGAAACATGAAATCCAATTTCAAATTTTTATTAAAGCATTCATAGCTGTTTTAAGCTCATTTAAAAATCTCAGCTGTCAATCAAATATTCTCTGCCCCTCCTCTATGCCTAGAGGCGGGGCAGATAATTACTTTCACTTTCCATTCAGCACTTCCTAGATGTCACTGCTCCCCACACATTCCCCCAGTTCTCTTAACCATTTAATTGTGTAGCCAGGACATGGGGATAGACATCAGGTCCCCCATTCTGGTGCACAAACAAGATTCTGAGATGATGCAAGGCTTGCCTTAAAAACAGTGTCCACAAAATGGCTCCTGCCTGTTTGCTATAATTTTGAATTCCCAGAATGAAGGAAACAAGAATAAAATAATTTATATATTGTAATTAATTTTGCTTGACTAATGGGATAAAATGTGATTTTGAATATTTTTTTGGGGTGACGGGTCCACTTTAAATACAACAAACAAAGAATGGGTTGAGTGCAGAGGACCTCTTGTATTTGTAAATGTTTAAATATATATACACAATTATTTACTGCTTTAAGAATATCAGAATTATAGAAATATGACATTAGTGTAACAATGTTTTGTGTAATCAGTCCCTGGCCATATAATGGACTACAAAAAGTGGCTTTTAAAATTATGGGGATCTTTGGGTTAAGAGGAGAGAACATGGCAGACATTCAGGAAACCTTCAAATAATGAATACCTTCATAAAACAAAGCACATGGGAAAACCATTGCAGCATCACCTTGTGAAAAACATTATATCAGTTAATGAAAATGATACTTCCCTTAATGCATGTGATGGCAAAATGGCAAAGTTGCTTTGTACTTTTCTCTATGATTCATTTCTATGGGAACCAATGCCAGAGTGTGCATTAGAATAATAAAAAAGTAACAGAAAATTAAATGCCTCTTACATTTTGTAACATTAAAGAAATATGTGTTTTAAGGTCCCTCACATTTCACAAATGATAATGGAAACTGAACAGGGTGATTTAAGCAGCAATTCTCTCTTCATCTTTAATACGCTTTAAAATATACCTACACATATTATATATGCAAGTACCATTGTTTTGCTCAGGTATACAAACAATATATTGCTTTCTAAATTCATTGTTATTTCATATGACTGCCCTTTAACTCACCATTTAGTCAGACTCTAGTGAATGTGTATCATATCAAGTGAAAAGATGCAAGAGTACTACAAAACATTACATTTGACCTTAGATAATGATAATGAAGCTTTTATCTCTCCTAAACATGTGACAATGAAAGTGACATTTTGAAAACTACTCCAAAATTAAATGTATATGCAAAACAACCAATTGATTCACAAATGACTCCTTAATAAGATCTGTAGTTTGAATTATTATTATTATTTTTTTTAACTTTGTCTATTCCTCATTGGCAAAGCTGTTATCATTTCCATAGATGAAAATATCTGTTCAATACTAAATCACACATACAGTATATAGGTCATTTGTGGCAATCAATATTCTCTGATATATGGGTTTCATTACTTTTAAAGCAAATCTAATTTTATAGATAAATCAGTCAGTGCTGGAGAAAATGGTGAGAATGGGAAGTTCTGGAGAAAAGGTTTAGAATTAAAGTCAGATAAGGATAACAACCAAAGGTTCAGCTGACAGTGTGCATTAATGAAAAGTCACAGACTGGATAAAACCTTGGTTAGTCACAACTGGAATAGCCAGATTATTGGTTGGGTGTTGATGCAGAAAGGTAAAAATACACTTTTCTACTACCGGAAAAATACAATTTTCTACTACACAGACTTAATTCTAATTAGTTCCAATGAAGAATACTTAAAGAGACTATCATTGTCTTGTGTGTTAATTACCAATACAAGAAAGCCATCTTTGAAGCCAGCTATACCTGGGCTGACCATAGTATTCAACTGATTAGGCAACAACCCAAATGTTCATAAGTGTAATCGCATTCCCCTTGTCTGGCCACTAACAATCACCCTAAACATTAGATTAGTGCACTATAGGGACTATTTATAAAAAAAAATGAATTTGGGAATGTTAGAGGATTGTAAAAAACTTGATCAAACAAAACCATGAAAAAACTTGATTGCATTAAACCAGCATTCTAATTTTCAGTAGGTCTATAAGCTCTCAAAATAATTTGAAAAAATTGATTACATTTTGCCTAGGACAGCTCCTATTGACCTCTATAAGGGCTCATCCAGACGAGCAGATTCGTGGAGATTAGTCGCCTGGCGACAAAACGCCTCGTCTTTGAGGCAACTAATCTCCCCGAGTTATCGCTGCGCACCCGCTAGGCGTAAAGTCGCCTGCGTTTATTCAAAGCAGCGGCGCGGTTTTCAAAGTCGCTGAAAATTGCCTGACGGCAGATCTCCCCGAAAACTCCCCGTCTGGCCTTAGCCTAAGAACACTGAAGATTTTAGCTTTTTCAATATTGAACGTTCAATTTTTGTTAAATCAAATTTGGATTAAATGAGGGTTAGTTAAAAAAAAAGTGAATTTCTGAAGATTAGATTACCTACCAACAAAAATATCCATAAAATTGAAATTTGAGTAATTAAGTAAAATACTGCCTTGTTTTCTGGAAAAAAAAAATATATATATATATCTAAATAAATATAGAAAAACGACACTCACGACAAGAAACCTCAGTGTTGTACTGTTAATAAATTAACTTTTTTTGGACATAAGACCTGAGAGTGCTGCCTCTTACCGGGATCTATATATATATGTATATATATATATATTTAAGTACAGGTGAGTTTATGATTGTATAAGGAATTTATCCTTTTTAAACCACAATAAAAGCCTATTGAATTGAGTTATTTTGGACAATAACATTTGTTCCCTAATCAAATATAACGCAATAAACTCTTGTTCAAGCACTGTTGTTTTCTGAAATATTTTACCCGATGAGCTTTTTAAAAGTCTAACTTTGCTTTGAATATTCTTATTATATTACAATTCACCCGTCCCTCCTTGCACTTGCACATATTAAAAGTCTTTTTTGACATGTTACTCCACTTATTTCAGGGAATGTGAACATTTGAAGGATATGTTAGGGGCACATTTACTAAGGGTTGAAGAGAATATTCGAATAAAATTTGAATTAAAAAAATTTGAATTTCAAAATAATTTTGGGCTACTTAGAATATTGAATAGCCCAAAATTCGATTTGTATAGAAAAATTTTTAAGTACTATCTCTTTAAAAAAACTTGACACAGAATTTGACACTTCGCCACCTTAAAGCTGCCGAATTGCCATTGTAGCCTATGGGGGACCTCCTGGAACCTTTAATAATATTTTTATATATCCTTATATAAGTCCTTAAAAATCTAAGTTTATCGTTTGAATCGAACAATGCATTAGAACGATTCCAACGATTTTTATTTGATCGTATTAGGTCTTTAAAAAAAAAAAAAAATCGATGGTCGAATTTCAAAGTTTTTTCACTTTGAAATTCGACCCTGCCCCTCAAAGTTTATTCATCTCCATAATCTGATATCACTTTTTCTTTCATCTGATACACCAGCACATGTGAGTTATGAAATAATTTAAATGGAAAATATAAGTAGGGTTTAACTTCATTTAATTTCTCTTGAAAATGCAGCAGTGTACGAAGGTCTATAGGTAATGTGGATGGTGCAGCTATGTTAGGGTGTGATGGCTAGAAGGTTGGAGGAGGATTTTAATCTAGGCATTGAGGGAGGGATCACAGAGAAGTTCTATGGAAAATAAGTTATATTAGAACCTGGCAGCATTGGTGGAAATTTGCATGGGTATAGACCAAAATTTGTACCACCATTCCTGTACCACGTGCAGTTCCCTTGTTCAGAACTCTCCCCATTGTCCTCTCATGCTAAGACCTGGTGGTGCCACAGTAGCGGAGGGCTCCTCCTGAAGCCAAAAGTGACTGTTAACTGAGAAAACTGAGCCGCGACCAGGACCTAGAGTTTTGTTCTGGGTTCGGGATACCAATTTATGAATTCGACTTGGGGAAATTTATTTATAAAAGCAAATTTTTTAAACGAATTTAAACAACCCAAAAACTCGAATCGAATTCAAATTGAAAAATATTTAAAAAGAATTCAAATGTCAGGAAGGCTGCAGACATCTCGAAATTCATCCATGGACATCTCCCATTGACTTAAACAATAATTCGGCAGGATTTAGGTGGCAAATAGTCGAATTTGAATTCTTAAAGGGCCAGAGTATGATAAATCTCAAAAATCAAATAAAAAAAAAAAAAAATCGAGTTTGCATAATTCCCTAGTCAAATTTGACAGTTTTGACCATTAAAAAAAATCAAATTTGAAATTCGACCTTTAATAAATCTGCCCCTTAATCATTACTAATTTCAATTTATTCACTTGAAAAGCAATTATACATGCATTAAGGTCCATTCTATGTTGCTTAACACAAAGTAAAGAACTAATAGAAATGAAACGCATTTAATTAACACAAGTCAATGGGGACCTATTTACCTATTTTTTAAGCATATAAATACTACAAGATATGTAGGAAACCAGCAATCAAGATGGCAAAAACAGAAATATTAAAGGAAAAACCGATTACTTACAAGTAAAAGGTAATCCCCCAAAAATAGTTATAGCAATGGTAAAAAGTTAAAGGTTGAGAGTGTGGATATAATAAAGAATATAGATATTTTAACAATAAGGGACAAAATAAAATGATATCTTTCAATGCATACAACAGAGGAGTCAGAATTACAGGATCCACTCTATAGTGGCACAGATGGATCAGCTAAATAAACTGTGTGACTTACTTTCATCTTGTATGGTACCTATGGATTGGACAAAAGGTAGAACAATATAAACCTTGCAATTATAGGCCCATAAGTTTGGATGTGGTGGGCAAACTGTTTGAATGTTTGTTAAAGGGATAACATTCAAGATTATGGACTGCAACTGGCACAAGAAGTAAAAATCATGATGATGATGTGAGTAGGACCTTGAACAAAGGGGTTGCATTAGATGTGACCTACTTAAGACTTTGCAAAAGCTTTTGATACAGTGCCAAATCAATGACTGCTTGCCAATGTTCGTAAATGGATAGAAAACAGTATAGAAGGTTAGTGGTACCATCTAGAGGTTAGTTGTCAGTGGTAAATTCTTTTCTTGAAGTAGGGTTCTTTGTAGGGTTGCTTTGTATTAGGCTCGGTTTATTTAATTAATTTAGTTTATAAGTTAGTTGGTAATGGGCTACTTAAGCAATGTATCGTTTAAAGATGACACAAAATTAGGTAGGCCAACTAGCTATGTGCAGTATCTGGTATCTTTGCAGCAGGATCCAGACAAACTGGCAATCTGAGCACCTAAGGAGCAAATGAGATTTAGCAAAGGAAAATGTATTTGTTGTCTTCATTAATCATCAGACATATCGAATAAAAAAAAAAATTAAATTTGACCAAGGTATCCAAAAATTACTTCAAAATTCAAATTTATTAAATAGAATTTTCACTTCGACCCTTAGTAAATGTGCCCCTAACAGAAAGTGAGGTACAATCTATTGTAAAAACTGCAGCCAAAGACACAGCACTTGACAAACATGCCGCAGGTCTCTAGGTTCCAAAAAGGAACACAGATGCCTGTCTTCTTACACCAAGCAGGAAGCAGATTGCAGCTTTTTTTCCCAGTCATGCTGCATTGTAAATGTAGCATTTCTAGCCACTTTGATGCGCTTCTCCTATAATGCTGCATTTCATTCAGCCATTTATATACAGCTCTTTCTTACTGGAAGAAATTTTCTTGCTAGAGAACAAGTTTTTCAGCGTAATAATACTGCCACCCTGTGGAAGGCACATAGATAGAATTCTTTTTTTTTTAGTGGAACCTGTATTGTGTAAAATATGCCATAGTATTAGGTGTTTCAGTCCTTTTCATAAATCATTCATTTTATTGGCTCTATCACAGGCCTCTTATCTGAAAATGGATTAGATGTAAATAGATTTTTTTATGAAGGTCAGCTTCTCTAAAGCAGTTGACTTGCCATTTTACTCAGTCAACAATGGCTGTATTCCATTGTCATCTTTTCAGTTTGGCTGACCCATGGCTTGTTTTTGCAGGTAGGTTTAACTTATCAGTTTATTTCACAATACTATCAGTATCCTGTGTTATATGGCTTGTTGCATTCCAAAAATAACATACCTATTTAAACTACTTTTTCTTTCATTATATTTTACCAGGAATAGGGATGACAGAAGTACAGCCAGAAAGTTAGAAAACTGCTGCTCTCATGAGGAAAATTCATTGTTCCCTCCCCCATAAGCCTATGGTCTGGCCATTCACTGACCAATAAAACTGTCAACTGGGTCTTTCTAGAGCAAAGTGCCAGCTTATTGACCCAAGAATGAGATATATACTGTATCTATTGGGAAGGCTTCAAAATTCCATGGGGTGAGGATTTCTGAAATAGAATGGGCTATCTATGGGATAAGGAGAGGTTTCTGGTAACTACCAGTCAAAAGTTACATATTCATCCAATGAGAAGTACATTTATTTTGTTCAAACATTAGAAACATTTAACTGTAAACACTGGCAATCACTTATTTTCTTTGTGTATAAAAGATGTTTTTTTTATTTCATTTTTTACCAGTCAAATCATGAATGCAGGTTAGCCGAAACACTGGCATATTGGTACTTCTAGCAGCTAGTAAGAACAGAGGTACAGTAAGTATGCTGCTGCAGTGCCACTAATGTATTAAATAAAAATATTAGGAGTATGCCGAGAGTCAAGTACTGCTAAAACGTATCGCACATGGTAAATATATGATGAGCCATAGTGTCTGTAGAGAGGCTGTTTTCATGCCAGGGCCAAACCTAGGGCCCTGTGATTTTTTTTTTTGAGGCCCAGAATAATTCATTAGGTTACCTTTTTTTCTCAGTAATGTTACTCATTGTTATGCTTACCTTAAATGGAATACAGAATCATGCATAAACACAACATTGTAGTACAGGTCAAGAAATACCTGCACCCAACACTAACCGCATATGTGTTGCAAAGCAGAGGAGCGTACTTCCCCAGTCTGACTCCCACTCAACTGGAAAACACAATGTTAGCCCAAATTTCAACCCAAACCCACCCGACCATATAGGAACAACCAGCACATCATTACAACCCCCCATCTGAATATAGAATGGTATCACCATGGGGGGGTTTAGACCCACAGTTGAGAACTACTGCCCTATTTGTTAAGTAGAAACATATATTTATGTTATTTTTTTTCTGGCGATGTGTGGTACGCAGTCTACATTATTCCTTTGAAAATAGGGTACTGTATATTGATAATTGTAATCAAAAGTATTTGTGATTTACATTATAAATATAACCTAATACCCTATTTGTAAACACTGAAGTATTAAGCAGTCAGTGTATACATTGGGTTGAATGTGGTCCATGGCTGATGAGTCATCAAAGGTTTGCCCTGTGATCCAGCTGCTGGCTTGATGTTAGGATTAGTTCAGTTAGATCTGTGACCATTTTAAGTTGGATGAACAAACTATAGGCATTGTACTCACTGGACTACTTACCTGGGACACACAGAACTTTTAATATTTGCTCTTATTCACAATAAAATGGCTTGATGTTCAAGTTAAGATTATTAACAATGGTGCACAGTAATGTTGGAGGCTTTAAAG
>CM044434.1:149769571-149785744 GCA_024363595.1 Xenopus borealis
ACACTAGCATTGCTTCGAACTCTAACGCCAGGTGAATGTTCGCTCTGGCGAATGAACGTAACTCCGCCAATTCACTAAGATGTGGATTTTACTGAACTTTACCTCTTGTGCCAGACAAGGTGAAGTGTAACAGAGCAGATAGGAGTTCATAAAAAATTGTTTGAAAATTTTTCTAATCCCCAAAAACAATAGTGTCTTTTTACAGGGTGGTAGGCTGTAAAACATCGTAAATTTTTTGGGGTACCCGGCTTCCCTCCTACATTTCCTAACATATGGAACATAAACTATACAATGGGCACATGTGTAGGGCAATATAACAACTCTATTTTCTTTTATTAAAGGGCAACTATGCCCCAAAAATTTTTCCCCAAACTGAAGGTGCTGGCTGATAGAGCCCGCATTCCAGTTAGGGGTTCTAGTACTTTTAAAAAAGGGAGCTCCCGGTGCGAGCCGCCATGTCTTCAGAAGCGCATGTGCAGTATGAAAAGCGGCCCCGGAAGTGTGATTGCTTTTCAGTATGCGTGTGTGTGTGTGTTATGTCACACGCGCATACTGTGCATGCTCTTCAGAAGACACGGCGGCTCCCTCCTGGTGCAAGTAAGCCAGCGCCTGCAGGGGGCATTTTTTTTTTAAAAGTACTAGAACCCCATACCAGAATTCGGGCTCTATCAGCCTGCACCTTCGGTTTGGGGAAAACTTTTTGGGCCATAGGTGCCCTTTAAGGTTTCCCAGACTTGTGCAATGTAATGCATTTGCTGCAACATATACATATATAGTTGGTTTCATAGTTAAATTGGGTTGAAAAAAGACAAAGTCTGTCAAATTCAACCCCTCTAAATTAAAACCCAGCATAAACACACACACATCTCCACTCTTTCACACAAACCATATATGCCCATAGCTATACTAACTGTAGAGTTTAGTATCACAATAGCCTTTGATATTATGTCTGTCCAAAAAATCATCCAAACCCCTCTTAAAAGCATCAACAGAATGAGCATCACAACATCACCCGGCAGTGCATTCCACAACCTCACTGTCCTCACTGTGAAGAACCACCTACTCTGTTCCTTTAAATGAAAGTCCTTTTCTTCTAGTCTGAAGGGAATTCTGGTATATCCATGATCGTTTTGGGTTTAAATACCTGCAACGCTAAGTCTCCATTGCGCCCGCAAATTTCCCTTCCGGGCATGTGATGTCACATCCGGTCGCGTCACTTCCCCGGACTACGTCCAGATCAGAGACTCGAACGTTCGCCTCGCTATCGTTGCTATGGAAATGCGAACCTTCGTTACGCTATCGTTACTATAGAGACGTTTAACGACGCCTTCATTTTACTATGTTTACCCCAGGGAAACGATTGCAGCATTCTATGCTGTATCTAATTACTGTTGCTAGGCAACCTCCTTATGGCAAGCCAACATGCTTTACCTAAGGCACTATTGCCACTTTTTTTGTTTTTGTTTTTTTAGTCCTCTAGTTGTACTTAATATATATATATATATATAAAAACATACATGTTCATATACACGACATTCAATAAACCTACAAATACCATATATTGTTCAGGCGAATTACAACTACCAGAAGGAGTACCGGGTATGTTATAACAGTTTCCTGAATAGGTACTCAAACGTAATTATTTTATCTCTGAAGGGAAATATTACGAACAAAAGCCAAGGCACGTCAATGGGTTCTAATTTAGCCCCTGCATATGCCAATTTATACAAGGCCCGTTTTGAGAGAGACTTTGTTTATGATAATGAAGAGTTTTGGCCGCATATTTTGGTATGGTTTCGCTACACAGACTATTTGTTTTTTATGTGGCAGGGCACGGAGGAACAACTGGGGGCCTTTAGGGATTACCTTAATTCCAGAATCCCTACCATCCAGTTTACCCTGGAATGTGACAAGAAACAGGTACACTTCCTAGATGTACTGATTGAACTAAGAGAGGGACATCTTCAGACGGATATCTATAGGAAACCAACAGATAAAGTGACATATCTAGATCCAAGGAGTTTTCATCCACCGTCAACAATCAGGAGTCTCCCCTATAGCCAACTTTTAAGAGTTAAGCGTATTGTGAGTTCGGAGAGTAGATTTGAGGAAAGAGCAGAGGGAATGGTTTCACAATTCCAGAATAGAGGTTATGAGTCTGAGTTGCTGAGAGAGGCCACTATAGATGTCAGGAATATTCAAAGAACAGATCTATTAGTTGCAAAGACTTAGATTACCCTTTGTAAGTACGTATTCAATTCAGTCGAAACAGCTTAAAAGGATTGTTTATAAACACTGGCATATGTTGCAGATGGTCCCGAATTTGGAACCATGGGTGAGAGACCCGCCAGTGTGGGCATACAAACGGGCTACCAATCTGAGAGACCAACTTGTACATGCTTTAAGGGATTCCCCAAAGAAAGAAGGTACCTGGTTAAGTGGTACGAAAGGAATGTATAAATGTGGCAGGTGCGTGAATTGCAATTTTGTTGTAAGAACGGATACGTTCTGTCATCCAATGACAGGAAAGAGATTTGAAATGAGACTACATTAACTGCCAGTCAGATTATGTGATATACATTATATGTTGTCCATGCGGTAAATTTTACGTAGGGGAAACAACAAGATCACTAACAGTTAGGGTTGGAGAACATAGGAGTGATGTGAGGTTAGGGAAGATTACTTCTCCAATTGCTAGACACTTCTTACAAGAAAAACATCAGGTTAGTCAGTTGAGATTCATGGGTTTCGCACAGATTAGGACACCTAAAAGAGGAGGAGATAGGGAGCTGATTCTAAAACAATGTCAACTGAGATGGATTTATAAATTAAATACTCTTTCTCCCCATGGCTTAAATGAAGATAGAGAACTATCTTTATTTCTGTAGATGCTATGTTAAAGGAGACATATGGGATACATGAAAAAACTCTAATTTTGTAGGCAATAATCAGTAATATATAGGGTTGCTTTTACATGGTGCTAGAAATTAATATTATCTTTAAAAATAGCCCCTTTATTGGAGCTCCCTATAGATGTTCTCTGGTACCTGTCTGTGTTTCAAATGAGGGGTGGGCGTGTCCTAACTGTCCCTGCCAGAAGCACAGTAGGAGGGGGACAGCCAATCACAGCCCTGCAGTCACACAAGCACAGACAGGCTTCAGTTCCCTATCAGGTCCTGCTAGCTGCTGATTGGTTCCTGTCCTACAGTGCAGTGAGCTGAGAGCCGCTGGCTCCCCTGCACAGCCTGGGAATTCAGGGAGCAGGACGTGGAAGAGAAGGGAGGGATTATAAGGGGTTTTGCAGGCATATTCAATAAATCAGCCTGAAACACTACTTTTTTAAGCACAATTCTTCTATAGCTAAATAAGTATAATGCACTGGTACATTCTTATATTTTACACAATTCTGGTATTATGTGTATTGATGTATGTTTGTCATTTTTCACAGACACAATGGAGGGGCCCTTTTAATACAGTCGAATAAATAGAGAGAGAACACGCTGGAAACACATAAAGAAATATATATGGAAATATACACTAAAAGGATTTCCCCACATTAAGTATTGCACTGTCACTTTAAATAAGAGTATTCTCTTGCACTGGCACTTTATTTGTATATTAATTTTATTATTCACAATGATCATGAGGGTTAATTGTTCTGTATATTTTATTAAGGGAAATGAACCAATATGAAATGAATGCACTGTCATATAACAATTTAGAAATGAATATGTACTAACTTTCTATATCAATCCATTAAGTGAGATATTGATTTTAATATGTGTAAGATTATGCACTGACACTTTGGATTATTCATTGAACAATATATGGTATTTGTAGGTTTATCGAATGTCGTGTATATGAACATGTATGTTTTTATATATATTAAGTACAACTAGATGTACTTTGTAAACAAAAAAAGTGGCAATAGTGCCTTAGGTAAAGCATGTTGGCTTGCTGTAAGGAGGTTGCCTAGCAATGGATATTAGATACAGCATAGAATGCTGCGATCATTTCCCTGGGGTAAACATAGTAAAATTAAGGCGTCATTAAATGTCTCTATAGTAACGATAGCGAAACGAAGGTTTACATTTCCATTGCAACGATAGCGAGGCGAACGTTCACATCTCTGTTCTGGACGTAGTCCGGGGAAGTGAAGCGACCAGATGTGACGTCACATGCCCGGAAGTGAAATTTGCGTGCGCAATGGAGAATTATCGTTGCAGGTATTTAAGCCCAAAACAATCATGGATATACCAGAATTCCCTTTGATAAAGGCTTTACGCCGAAACATCAAGGTAATTCTCATCTTGGCAAGGGTATCTGCTCACTTGTTAAACTTAGATTCTTACTCTACAGCAGTGTGGTATGTAAATGACAAAAATGTCTTTCTTCTATGTCTGCTCAATGTTTTTGTAACAAGCATGTTTTGTATAATGAATGCATTTTACATATAAAGATCATGTTAAAAATTACTGCAGCATGAAAAAAGTTTTTTGAGTGTGCAGGTCCAATTTGTGTGTGTATTAGTATTGCTGGGTCTACTAATTGGGAGTGTCCCGGGACTATACTGCACCTCTAGTGGAAATTGATTTAGAAAACAATTGGAGTGCCCTCTATTTATCTATATTTCTAAAAGTTCAATACAATACATAGGAGTTTGAAAAAAAAATGGAAAATTGGCGTGTTTTACCATTGGAGGGTGATAGTCTGAAAAAGATTGTTTTTTTTTTTTTTTGGGGGGGGGTTCCCTACATTTCCTAACATATGGCAACACAACTATACAGGGGGCACATGTAGGGCAATAGGACAACTTTATTTTATTTATTAAAGGTTTCCTGGGCTTGTGTAGTGGAATGTAGTGGCTTGAACATATACTTCTATTATACGATTGAGTTCCCGCCGTATGCAAATTAGGCATCGCTAGCGTAACTGCACTTTGCCTAGCAAACAAACGGTAGCTCTACTTCGCTAACGTTCTTCGCCCTGAGCGCAAATTCGCATAGTGCTGGCGAAAATTCCCTGGCAAAGTGCGGCGAACGCTAGCGAATTTTTGGATCTTAGTGAATTTGCCCCAGAGTGTCAGGCTTAGGAACTTCAACTAATTATTTACAAAAACAAACCTCTCTGCAAAAAATGATCAACATCACCTATAGGTAACATTTAATACATTCATATGTTAAAATTCATTTTTTAGTGTCCCAACACACTGCCATTTAGTGTATAACTTGCATTTATGTTATTTTTGCCAACGTGCATAACCTTGCATTTATCAACATTGAACCTCATTTTCCAGTTTGCTGCCCAGTTTCCCAACTTAGACAAATCACTCTGCAATGTGGCAGCATCCTGCATGGAACCTATAGTTCTGCACAATTTAGTATCAGCTGCAAAAATAGAAACCGTACTTTCAATGCCCACATCCAGGTAATAATAAACAAGTTGAAAAGCAAGGGACCCAGTATAGAGCCCTGTGGTACCCCAACAACACTGGTCCAATTAGAAATTGTTCCATTTACCACCACTCTTTTAGCCAGTTCTCTATCCAGGTACAAATACTATGTTCCAGGCCACCATTCCTTTATTTAACCAGTAAAATTCCTTGTGGCTCTATCAAATGCTTTAGTGAAGTCTAAGTAAATCACATCCACAGCCATCCCAGAATCGAGGTTCCTGCTTACTTTCTCATAAAATGAAATTAAGTTAGTCTGGCAAGTCCAGTATCCCATCCTTTATTAATCCTTCTAAAAGCTTTCCTACCTCTGACGTCAGACTAACTGGCCTAGTTTTGAGGCTGAGAACGGGGTCCTTTTTTTGAATAGCGGCACCACATTAGCAATTCGCCAGTCTCTCAGCACCAAAATTAAGTAGAGAGGTTTGGCAATCACAGAGCTAAGTTCGCTAAGTACCCTGGGATAACTCCCATCTGGCCCTGGACCGTTGTTTATCTTAACATGTTCTAGTCTCTTTTGAATTTCATCATGTGTGAACCATGCATCATTGGATGTATTATTAGAATTGGGACAATTAATAAGGAAACCTTCATTAGCTGGTTCCTCATTTGTGTAGACAGATGAAACGTATTCATTTAGAATTTGAGCTTTTTGCTTGTTCTCATCAACCAGCTGACCCCCTTTGATAATAAAGGTCCCACCCTTCCTGTTTGATTTTTTTTTACTATTAATATATTTAAAAAAATATTTTGGATTCTTTTTACTGCTATATCATTTTCCATATCGATTTTAGCTTGCCTGATAGCTTTTAGGCATGATTTATTGGCCTCATTGTACCTAATAAATGATTCGGCTGTCCCAGCTAACTTGAAAGCCTTAAAAGCACGTCTTTTCTTGCCCACCTCAACACCAACACTTCTATAGAACCAAAAAGGTTTTGCCTTGCTTACAAGTGGAATATACTGACATATATATTTATTAAGCAGCATTTTAAAGACTTACCATTTTTTTCAGTGTTTAACCCTGTGAAAAGCATTTCCCACTTAATATGTTGCTGAGATGCCCTTATACTGTCAAAGTTTGCATGCCTGAAATTCAATGTTTTAGTTACTCCCTCATAGAGTTGCCTCTGCAACAGAATCTTAAAGGAGACCATGTTATGATCACTATTCCTCAAATGCTCACCCACACAAATGCTAGAGATGAGTTCAGTATTATTAGTTATTACAAGATCCAAAAGAGTTATTCCTAGTAGGTAGTGATGGGCGTATTTATTCGCCAGGGGCGAATTTGAAACGACGCGACAAAGTTGACGCGACGCGCGTCAAAAGCGTCCCGCGACTCGTTTCGGGAATTTTTCGCGAATTTCGCCCATCACTAATAGTCGGTTCTTGAACGAGCTGGAATAAAAAGTTGTAATTTAGCATATTAACAAACCTACTAGCTTTCTCTGTCTTGGCAACCCCATTACCCCAGTCAATGTCCGGATAATTGAAGTCACCCATAATAATAACTTGACCTAGTTGTGAAGCCGCTTCTATTTGTAAAAGTAGCTGGGCTTCATACTTGTCACTTATACGAGGTGGTTTATAGCATACACCAATTAAAATTTTCTTTGTAACGTTTTGCCCAGTCCAAATCTCTACCTAGAGGGATTCCACACACTCACCAGTGCCAGCAATAGTTATTTCTTTAGTGCATGGCTTTAATTCAGGCTTTACACACAAAAACACTCCTCATCCCTTTTTAAACCCCTCTGTCCCTCCTAAAAAGGGTGTAACCATTTAAATTCACAGTCCAGTCACATGTTTCATGCCACCAGGTCTCAGTGATACCAATTATATCATAATTTTTAGAGCATGCAATTAATTCTAGGTCTCCCATTTTACCAAAACTTTGTGCATTTGCCAGCATACAGCAGAGGTTACAACTTTTACTTTTTAAATGTACATTCCTTTGAGGAGAATTATATGTTCAGTTAGTATTAGTCTGTTTTTCTTGTAACAGAGGGACTTCCTTAGCTGGTAAACTGTATGCCCCCCTCACTCCTCCCCCATGACCCCTTACTAATCCTACTACCCCTTCTACCCTAGCTTCCTCTTAATTCTCTCTCTCACCCACCCCCACTTGCCTAGTTTAAACACTCCTCCAACCTCTTCGCCATTCTTTCCCCTAGCACAGTGGACCCCCTTCCTTTGAGGTGCAATCCATCACGACTATATAAGTTGTACCCCAAGCAAAAATCAACCCAGTGCTCTAGGAACCCAAACCCTTCCTTTCTACACCAAGACTTGAGCCATGCATTTAGCTCCCTAAGCTCCCACTGTCTCCCTAAACTTGAACGTGGCACTGGCAAAATTTCCAAAAAAATTACATTGGAAGACCTTCCCTTCAACTTAGAGCATTGATCCCTGAACTCACTCTTTAAGGTTTCCCATCTACCATTCATCTTGTCATTAGTACTGATTTGTACTAAGACTGTTGGGTCATGCCCAGCCCCATCCAATAATTTGTCTACCCGATCAACCACATGCCGAACCCTGGCACTAGGTAAACAGTAAACTGTTTGGTTGTAGCGATCAGGACGGCAGATTAACCTATCCACTTTCCTAATAATTGAATCCCCTACAACCACAATCTTCTTAGGCCTGACTCTGCTCTCCTCCCCACCACTACTAGAGAAACTGGTCTCCCAGCTGTTCGAGAGATCAGCCCAATCTAGAATTGCCAATCCCGAGTTCACACTCCCATCATCTTCACACAATCTGGCAAAGCTGTTGGGATGTATAAACCCAGGATCAGTCTCCCTTTTCCTTTTTTTTCCTTTTGCCCACTTTAGATTTTCTAACTGTCACCCAGCTAGCTGCCTCAACATCCTGCTGCTGTTCTGTTCCCCCCAAACTATCTGACCCTGCTAGGTCCTGCTCAGTGAGCAAGAGACTCCTTCAAGATTGTCAGTCGACTGCAGTGTTGCAATTTGTTCCTCTAGTGCTCTAACTCGAGCCTCCAAAGTGGCAATTTGCTCACAGAGTTAAGTGGGATCTGTTGTTCCAAATCTGCATACATATGGCAGACTGTGCACTGGGTCAGACCTTCAATCTTGCAAGCACTCATTATCCCAGTTACAGATCAAAACAGGAATAAAAGAAATAGGGTTTAGAACAAACTTTTGACCTATTTTGGTTTGAAACTCCGGTGTTTGTAACTCCACTTATAGATCTTCCACTTAGGGCAAGTCCACACTGTAAGATTCAGGGATATTTGTCGCCTGGTGACTAATTGCCGCTTCTTTGGGGCGGCTAATCTCCCTGAATTGCTTACCCATGTCTCGCACCCACTAAAATGTAAAGTCACCTGCGCCTAGTCACACGGGGCGCAGCGTTTTCCTAAGTCGCTCGAAATTGCCTCACGAGGCAATTTTCAGCTAATTAAGAAAACGCTGGTGGTTCACCTTTAGGGTAACTTTTATTATGTTCTAGAATGGCCAATTTTAAGCAACTTTTAAATTGGTTTCCTCTATTTATTTTTTATAGTTCTATATTTATTTCCCTTTTTCTTCTGACTCTTTACAGCTTCCAAATGGGCGCCGCTGACCCCTTCTAAAAAGAAAATGATCTGTAAGGCTAGAAAATGTATTGTGGTTGGTACTTGGTATTCCTCATTTTTTTATTTAGCCCCTCTCCTAATCATATTTCAGTCTCTTATTTAAATCAGTGCATGTTTGCTACCAGATTGCTAAAATTGCAAATTTTCTCAGAATATCACTCTCTACATCATACTAAAAGTTATCTCAAAGGTGAACAACCCCTTTAATATGCGGGGCACTTAATATATCCCCCTCGCACTCCTCCCTTTAATTAATCACCTGAGCACTTAGAATCTTCCTGTGGCACTCCTCCCTTTAATTCGCAGGTCACTTACTATCTCCCCTGGCACCCCTCTCTTTCATAAATTGCCTGGACACTTATTACCTTCACAGGCACAACTTAGTATATCCCTCTGGCACCCCTCCCTTACATTAATCACCTGCAGTATCTCCCCCCTGGCTCCCCTCCCTTTAATATGTGGGACACTTACTATTTGAGAATCAAAATAGGCCCTGGTACACAGAGGTACACAGAGGCCCAAACAGCCCCCACCAGTCCACTAAAAACTGACTTTCAATGGCATCTTATAATAGCCCATCTTGCATTTAAAGAACCCATAGATTGTCAGTCCAGGCCTGCCCTGGCAGGACACTTTGCATTTCCCTCTGGCATACCTCCCTTTAATATGCGGGGCACTTAGTACCTCCCCCTGGCAAACCTATGCTTTTTTAGAGTGTGCATGCTACTGGCCAGTGATCAATGTCATGGAACATGGTGATAGAAGTGGCTCTGGCTGAGCTACACCAGACTTAGCCAAACATAAAAAGGTTGAAAATTACTACATTGAAGAGTAACTGAAAAGAGTAAAATGATGTTCTCCAAAAATATTTTAGGATGCTCCTCCAAGCACTTTACAATTTTACACTGAAACTGTATATCTGAGCAGGACTAGTCCAGTAGATATCTAGTGGGCTGCCCTGGAAGACTGCGCCAAGCTTGGCTAAACATGGGTGAAGATGGAGGAAAATGACCACGGAAAAAACTAAAATGATCTGTTCCAGGCCCTCAGTCTGACTGTATTGTTGGTGCATCTGGATGTAAATTGTGTTTGCTCTTCACCCACATTTGCATGTGTCAGGAACAAGACAGTGTGTATGCTCCTGGTCAGTGATCATTGTCATGGAACTTGGGAACAGAAGAGGCTTGGGCAAACATGGTTACCTAAAACCCTGACGAGCATCTCTGTGAAACCAATGACATCACTTTTCCACTGACAATAATGAAGAATATGCACCAACATATTGTATATGGTATTGCAGTAAAGATGAAAATCTCATTGGCTTTATTTATAATTGCATGGTATTAATACACTGGGAAATGTGTTTCTCTCTATTTTGGGGTCTGTCACAATGAGGCTTGTTAAGAAGGGGGAACACCCATTACTGTGGAAGTGAGGAAAAAAACAGCTTGAAGAAGTCCTGTGTGATGAAACACGTTGCAGAGTTTAAATTGATTCTGTCATGGGGAAAAATTTTTTTCAAAATGTATCAGTTAATAGTGCTGTTCCAGAAGAATTCTGCATTGAAATCCATTTTTCAAAAGAGCAAACAGATTTGTTTATATTTCATTTTGAAATCTGACATGGGGCTAGACATATTGCCAATTTCCCAGCTGCCCTAAGTCATGTGACTGCTCTGATAAACTTCAATCACTCTTTACTGCTGTACTGCAAGTTGGAGTGAAATCAACCCCTCCCTTTCCCCCACCCAGCAGCCTAACAAAAGAACAATGGGAAGGTAAATGGATAACAGCTCCCTAACACAAGATAACAGCTGCCTGGTACATCTAAGAACAGCACTCAATAGTAAAACCCATGTCCCACTGCGTACTATTCAGTTACATTGAGAAGGAAAAACAACAGCCTGCCAGAAAGCAGTTCCCTCCTGAAGTGCTGGCACAAGTCACATGACTGGGGCAGCTGGGAAATTGACAAAATGGCTACCCCCATGTCAGATTTAAAAACTGAATATAAAAAAATCTGTTTGCTCTTTTGAGAAATGGATTTTAGTGCAGAAGTCTACTGGAGCAGCACTATTAACTGATGCATTAAAAAAAAAACATGTTTTCCCATGACAGTTTCCCTTTAATTTTTTTATATAGCTGGATCACATGAACTAAAGACACCGAATAATACAAACTCCATTTACATTGTAAAGAAGTTACAAAAGTATGAGTTATACTACGCAGATTTCCATTCCACTGTGGAACACATGCAGGTTCGTGCAGTAGCTCCATCTTGGCTGTAACTGGGAAACTCCAGGGAGAAGCACAACATAAGTGGTAGACAGTGCTCCACACTTATGCAAGAGATACCAGGGACACGGTACTCCTGAGACAACATTACCTGGCGGTGAGAACTTTTCGTTTGTTTGGGGAGAGAAGTGCCAATAGTAAGAAGCTGAAAGGAACAGTAACACCAAAAACAAAAAGTATTTTAAAGGAGAACTAAAGTGTAACTAAAGCATTAGGTTAGCAATGTTGTACATGCTTCTGTACCAGCCCAAGCAACCAGCCCTTTAGCAAGGAAAATCTGTGTCTCCAAAAATGCCCCAGTAGCTCCCCATCTTCCACTCACAATATACAGTACATATAGAATAGAAATGTCACAATATAAGGATGATTTGTCATTAATACAGATAACTATTACATGACAGCACATGAAACAGTTCAATTAGCATCAGAATTTAATAACAACCATGTAGCATCATCTTATATTACAGACCAACCTCATTTTCTGCTTGATAATTTGCCACAACCCCCAAGCTTAGCTTCTCAAAAGCTGCTCAGAGCCCTCTAAGCATGTGAGTGTCACAGACACTTTCCAAGATGGTGACCCCTTTTGATCGTTTTGGATCGTTAGGCTAGTGCAATAAGTTCATTTTATATATATATATATATATATATTTACACACACACACATACATATTCATTTTTATGGTTTAGTTCCCCTTTAAGCTAATATGCAACGTCACTGCTAAAATACCCCTAAACCCAAGGACATTTTTCACACCCACTGACTTGCTAAATCTGTTTTAAGCAGCAGCAATGATAAGGCATGCAGTGATTCATGGCTGTTCTATCTGTCAGTGTTGGGATCCAACCAAAACAACTGTCATTTACGGAATATACCACTGACCCCTGCAAATTCAAGTTTAAGGGTTCATTCTTCTATTTTACTTTTTTCAAAGGAGACCTAATCCTTCCCCCAAAATTCAAGCATTCTACAGGTATAGGAACTGTTATCCAGAAACCTGTTGTTATCCAAAAAGCTCCCAAAGACTCCATTATAATCAAATAATCTGCATTTTTTTTAAATGATTTCCTTTTTCTCTGTAATAATAAAACAGTATCTTGTACTTGATCCAAACTAATATAGAATGGATCCTAACTGGAAGCAAAAGAGTTTACTTAGGGGGTTATTTATCAAAATTTGAATAACTGATTTTTTAAAAACAAAACCGACCATACTAGAATCTACAATTTGCCCTTTATAAAAAAAAAAACCCTTGACTACAGCAGATCGAGAAAAAACACAACTTTTTTGGACTGTAGTGCGAAAAAACTGAATTTTTCAATTTGACGCCCAAAAACCATGAAAAAAACCCCAGAAAACTTCTTCAAATTGTTAAGAAGACATCTGCCATTGAGGTTTACATGAATTCGGCAGGTTTTAGATGGAGTATTTTCAGATTCAGACAGATTGGGGGCATAATAAAGCGCACAAATTGCATCTATTTGAGCATTCTTGATAACAGGTATTAAAATACCTTAAAAGAAGAAAATTAGATTGTGCATCAGAACCAAGGGGGGGGGAGAAATGTTCTTAACCCCCCCCCCCGGAAATAAGTGGAAATAAATGCAGGCAGCCTAGCACAAAAAAGCAGCAAAAACCATGAACGCAAATATCAAGAATATTTTTTTAAACTTAAATAGTCACAAGTTATAGTAAATTGTTGCTGAAGATTTCAAACTACTTTTTTACTTTCAAAGTTTATGAAAGCACTTACGATATTTAGTCTCATGTTTGTGACATTTCTTGTGTGACTTTTCACAAACAACCAGAGCTACACTTTCCAGGTTTTCTCTTCAAATAAACTATACTATACATGCAAGTTTTTTTTTGTGCGTTTTCTTAAAATCAAATCAGCCTCCAGATGCCTTGAAGTTACTTTTGCACTGTAATGTTCTCAATACTTTAGGGTTACCAGATCACTTGATAAGTCCAGCAGGTATTATTCACCTGATTGCAATTTAATTTAAATGCAATAAATATAGCCCTGCAACATGCATTTATTAGAGGTGTTCCCAATTTGAATTGGTAACCTTAGAATAATTTAGTTCAACTTAGTACATATACAATTTTACATATCTTATGGGTTTTCTATCTAACAAATAAAATACAAATATTTTTGACTAACGTAAATGCATGTCAACAAATATTTTGTTTGTGCATAGTGCAAAAGTTCTTCAGTATATACTATCATTTACAAAAATCTTACGGAAATCTTTGCTAACATTTAAGAATTAATAATATAGTAGATAGATTTACAAATGGCTTGTTCCCCAGGGGTCCCTATATTTATTGAACTGAATTACTTCACAGTAAAATTCCGTGAGAGCCCGTGGCATTGGAGAGACTTCCTCCCACTCAGATCTGTTGCTATGGTAGACTTGCACCTCATCTGTGATTTCATCGGGGGCATAATCACCTCCTAATATATAAATTTTATCCTCAATCCCAACAGCCCCTGCATTAAATCCAGCACATTCAAAAGACCCTTCTCCTTTCCAAATACAAGTTTCTGGACAAAAGCTGTATACTTTGTACGTTGAAAGATCACAGATGTATAATGTATTATTCACTGGTACAGCTTTGATTAATGTTGCATGAAAAAATTGCCCAAACTCTGCCACAAGCTCACACCATTGATTTGTATCAGCATTATAGTTGAAGAAACAATCAAGAGAAGGGTTGAAAGAATCTGTAATTTCAACTTCAGAACCGAGTACGTAGATGACATTTCTGCATGCACTTGCTTCAGGGTAGTATATTCCTCTTGGCAATGGGCTTACAGATTTCCATTCTTTATCAAGAGGATTATAAAATTCAACATCTAAAAGACTTTTTATGTCTCGTGCTCCTTTAGTCTTTCCCCCAATCACAAATAATTGGTTGAAGGCCATAACTGATGTATGCATTGTCCTTTTAGTCTTCATGGCAGGGACTAAAGAGGTATTATTGATTGCTGGACAATAGCACCAAGTTTGGTCAGTAGCATCATGATATGGCTCAGCGATATGAAGTCTTACTCCTCTGCAACAATGCCCTTTACACCCCCCAGTTATAAATATTTTCTCCCCATAACTTGATAAGCTGGAGCCTGGTAAATCAGGCAAGTGTATGTGAGGAAGCTCCAACCATTTGTCCATTTTTAAGTTGTAACAAAAAGTATATTGCTTCTCTCCATCTTCAGAAGTTTTGTGAACAAAAATATACTTCTCAGTTGTAGAAAGGCGGGCATCTGGAAATAATCCACCAGCATCTTCTACACATTTTATGGCAGAGTTAATAGTTGATAAGCAGTCTGTGCTTTGTAATAGCTGGTTCTCTGAAATTAGAACCTTTTGCAGTGTAGACTGGGACAATTGATGCAACCTTACTGTTCTTAATAGTCGAGGAAAGAATCTTTCCCTTTTATCCAAACTGTGTTTGGTCCAGGCAAGAACAGCAACCATTGCAAATTCCTCTTCAGGGACATTCAGCAAGTCATCTTCAAGACATTTTTCAAGAACTCCAATATTCAGTTCCAAGAAATCCACTGACTTTGTCAACAAGGAAAAATGCTGCAGAGAAAATTCTAAGGCATGATCAAAAAGCCTTGTTGACCCATAGCTCTCTGATATGGACAACAGTTGCAAACAGTTATTTTTATCAATGATTTTTATTAGGAAATCACTGCATGCTTTGGAAAGTAGTGGCACCTGAAGAAAGGATGACATTTGGAAGAGCATATCCACATTCTCATCGGTGATCTCTGCTTTGCCTGTGTAGGCATAATCAAGAAAGGCAGCCACTGCATTTGATGATAAGTTGCTGATCGTGACACTTCCTCCATCTCGTTCTTTCATATTTACTTCAAACATAGCTCTGTAGGCACACACACAAATGGAAGTTATTAAAATCTCATAGTTTCAAACATATTAATTGAATTTTGAAGCCTCCATAAATTTCTCATTGCAAGCGAGTGTGGGAGCTGCTAAGCGAGTGTTGCATGTGAATTAAGTGTTAAGCAGCGTTAAGGCATTGGTGTTTGCTGTGCATGCTGGGAGTTCTGGGTGCAAGAAGGGAGTAACTGCAAATAACTGACTGCTCTGTGCTCTGAGTGTATCTGACTGAGACAAAACATCTTTTTCTTTTCTCTGTTGCCGTAACTGGTAGATACATTTAGCATATTTATTTTCTTTTTGTGTTAAATCCTGAAATAGTTTCTAAGGGGAACATTTTTTTTAAAAAGTTAGTAAGGGGGTGTTTTATTGTTGGTAACAAACTGCTTTTTTTCTCTTTCCCTCTGTCTTCTAATTAAGGGGGAGGAGTTAATCGGGTAAATTCTAATTTCTCACTGCACAAGCAGGCGTGGGAGCTGCTAAGCAAGTGATGCATGTGAAATAAGTGTTAAACAGTGTTAAAAATCTTAAGGCATTTTAAACCAAAAAGGCACTTGTGAGGAATTGCACTTGGAAGTACCTAGTGTGAATATGAGTGCAAGTGGGTTGGCTGGTATTACTCAGTATGTACCATGTCATATGAATGTTGTATTGGAGCAGCAGTTCCATGCAGTATTTACAAGTGAGAGATGTCAGTGGGTTCATCTTGGAATTTGAACTGCAGAATCTAAAGGGGGAACTTGCAGCACTGAGGGAAGTGGCAAATGTGGGGGAGGAAATGAGGCTCACAGAGCAACCACTGGTAGAGGCTAGTGGAGTGGGGGGAGGAGAAAGGGCAGTGGAGGCTAATGAGGGAGGAAGGTTTGTGACAATCAGGAGATGAAGTAGGGGACAGAAGGGTAGGGGGG
>CM044434.1:149789442-149803400 GCA_024363595.1 Xenopus borealis
TTTAGTGTGGGAGTTTTGTTAAAGCAAGGTAATGTTTTTAAATCAGTCTTTTACAGGTGTTAGTTAACACATTGATCACGCTAGTTCTTGCAGGGGTGTTCCCTTGTGAGTATAAGCTGTGGATTTGAATCAGGCCTCTGATGAAATATGTAGATACGAAACACGTCAGACCATGTGCCAATACTGTCCTTTTGTAACGATGAAATTAATAAAGGAGTGTTTTAACTGAACGTGAACTTGAGCGACATTTGTATTTGCAGTGAAAGATTGTTCCCTTAGCGACGGACTCGGGGCGGCTGCACCCGAGTCAAAATACGGAAAGGGTAAACTGATCCTTGTAACTATTCTCTTGAATACAAACGACACAAAAAACGTTAATTTGACGTTCAACATTTTTTCCTTCCATTGGACTCTATGGGACATCATTTGTAGTGAAACTTGGAAAAAATTTGGCTCATCACTGCTATTAACATCTTCAAATAGTTCAAGGGACCTCTGTCATTGACTTCTTCATGAAATCAGCAGGTTTTAGGTGGTGAATACTGGAATTATAAATGTTTCCAGGGACTAGGTGTGATAACTCTCACATTCTAATTCAGAGTTGAGTTGGGGGTTTAAAATTCTAATTTGTGAGTTTTGAACAAAAACATTGTTTGAAAATTCTAATTTGAATTTACCATTTGAACCTTATTAAATCTGCCCCTAAATAAACCCAACAGGCTGGTTTTGTTTCCAATAAGATTTAATTATATTGTATTATAGCTTGGATTAAGTACAAGGTACTATTATATTAATACAGAGGGAAATTTTGGATTATTTGATAATAATGGAATCTATGGAGGATTGGCCTTTCTGTAATGCTGAGCTTTCTGGATAACCGGTTTGTAAATGTATTATTAAATACATTATTTTCATTTTTTTTTACTTTATTTTTTAAAATACTGTGATATTGAAATCGTAGCTGGGGCATTGCTTAAAACTGAATTCCAGGATTAACGTAAATCACAGAGGAAAAGTCAGGGGGAGCAAAGTGACTGTGGAGCCAGTGTGTATAAATTTTAAATGCTCATTTTTCTCAGCAGTTTGAATTGGCGCAACATGGAGCTGTGCCAATGAATGGAAAATGGTAGCATTGTGTATTATAGAAGTTAGCATTAGTCTTGTCTTGCTTTTTAATGCTTAGCATATTTTAAAAGGCTACTCTTGGAATAATTTGCTCTTTTACCTCTTGACTGCGTAACCTCAGTTTTGCTAAATGGTTAGTAAAATTCTTTTTATGTCCGGTCTGCAGCAAAAATAAATCATAGTTTGTTACTGCACAGCCCTGAATTTACACAAACAGGCTCTTTGTAGAATGGAAAATGATTCCTTGCAGCTGCTAGGGTTGGTTATAGCTGGTCAAAAGTCAGACAGAGACTTGCAGTCTTGGTCACTCACAGAGGGCCAGTGCATCACAAAACCTTCCATCGGAGTCCAGTCAATTCTGTTGGCACCCTCTGCACTGATTTCTGTTGAGGCTATTGAAGATAGATATCTTCTTGTATGTCCCAAATATCACAAGACTCACTTATTAATGCTGCACACGCGAAGTGGCTGTCCCTAGCAAATAATTCACCAAAAAGACAATCCGCATAGACATCAACAATTTACTAACAGGCCTAGAGGACAATTCTCTACTGAAAGAGCTTGGCTATAACAACGTTTCTAACTAATTTTCGCTCAGGCGAATGATCGTTACTCTGTAAATTCATCATATTGCATATTTTCTGCTATGTTACCCATATTATCAGAGTCTGTTTCACCAGTTCATATATATAACTTATATGTACCCGCCCTATTCAAATTGGTCAAATTCGAGGGTGAATTTACCCTCGAATTCAACCATCAAATTGTGGTCGAATTTGAAACCTTCAAATTTGAAGGTTTCTTCTGCAGATTCGATCGATCGAATAAAAAAAATTCGATTGAACTAATAAATTGTTCGAATCAAACGATTCGAACGATTTTAAACATTCGATCGAATTTTTTTATTCGATCTTAAAATGCTTTAAAACACCTATGGGAGCTTCCCATAGGGTTTTAAAGCAATTCGGTAGCTTTGATCTGGCAAACTGGCCTATTGAAATGTTTTTAAAGGGGAAGTACTTCGACTGTATGGATAGAAAGACGGTCCGCACACACCAATATTGCAGTCGGGGAATGTACCCCTTTTATTTATGCCACCAAATATCAACGTTTCGGGGGGAACACAGCCTCCCTTCTTCAGGATCGACCATTGAATGGTCAAATGAGCGATAGATTTGTATTTGAATCATTCGAATGATTTGAATGGTCGATGGTCGAAGTACTCCAAAAAGTTGTTCAAAATTCGAATTTTAATCTTTTTGAAAATTCGATTGAATTTCAAATCCTTCATGAAGAATTCAAAGATCGATCGAATTTTTTAAAAATTTGAATTTGAATCTTTGATTATGCAAATTAGGCAAATTCGACCATCAAATATTGGAATATTTCGAATATTCGAATTTAATTTTATTTGAATATTCAAATTTAATTTTATTTGAATATTCAACTATTCGATGGTCGAAGTACTTCCCCTTTAAAAAAAAATTCAATAGGCCAGTTTGCCAGATCAAAATGAAATTTTATTCGACCACCTAGTTCGCCAGATCCAAGCTGCCGAATTGGGTATCATTATTTTTGATCGAATAAAAAAAATTTAAAATTGCAGAATGCCCTACTTGATTCTTCAGCTTTGTCTCTATTTTGACTGGTTTAAGTTCTGCTGCTTGCTGCCTGCCCCGTTCTCCGTCCTAAACCTGATTGATTGAGCTTCCTAGCACCCTGAAGAAATGGCAATTCTGAAAATCCTGACAGCACCATAGAACTGGACCACTCATCCCCAACAAGGAAGGATGGCTGTAGTTGGTGGACAAAATGAAGTGTGGACAACTTGTACCTTTTAACTGTACCCCTGTCCCTCTGTGAGGAGTGCCCTAGCGTTCTTTTCCTTATTCTTAGAACTTGAAGGACCAGTAATACCAAAATATTAAAGGGATTCCAAGCCATTTAAGTAAGATATAATGATACCATTCTATAAATGTATTCTTTAATCTAGGTCATGATCAGTGTTAGACTGGAGGTGGGGTTGAGGAACCACTGGGTCCCCCAGGCACCCTGGCCCAGTTGTGAAGTTCTCTACACAGAATTCTGCTGCTGCAACCCCCCCATACATTATATCAGGTGAATATATTTCCTTCTCTCCAACAAAGACCAGGCATTCTTCAAGCCTCAGCCATTGTTACATTCCACACAATGCTCTCATACATACAAACAAGTCCACACAAAATTGGTGAATTATAAACTAACACAGAGGTAGACTTACCTGAAGAAGTCGCTGCTCGCTGCCAATACACAGCGATGGCAAGGCATAAGCTGGTCCTTCACTATTATGTTAAAATCAAAGAATGCTTTTTGGTCTCTGAAGTTCTGCAGAACACTTAAAATCTGTTGTCCCTGACATTCTGACACAACAGAAATTTTCTTTTGAACATAAGGGAATCCATTGCACACTCCCCTACCGAATGAATCTCGTGGGTAATCCATAGTGTTTCACCTAAAAATATGAAAGAAGACAACACAGTGTTTTTCATTTTCATCCACACAGAAGAAATTCTGACTTGAAGGTAACCCTTTAAAGAGAAAAACTGGTTAATCCAATAAAAACCAGGCATAGTACATGTACAGAGTCCATTCTCCTGAAAACTGTTATCCAGAAAACTGCAAATTATGGGTAGGTCATCACCAATAGACTCCATTTTCATTCAATAATTATAGTTTTTAAAAAGCATTCCCTTTCCTATAATAAGAAGACAGTACTTTGTACTTGATCCCAACTAGGATATAATTAATCCTTATTGGAGGCAAAACAATTCCATTGGATCAGTGGGCCAATAAGTTGCCGCTCTGGAAGTGCTAAGTATTTGAACTTTTCTCCTATGCACATGAGCTCCTTTACCTTTAGAAATCCACTGTATACACCGAGGACACACACACTTTACTGGATGATTCCAGAAAGTTCTCACTTTATTTCATCAGATTTGTGTCAACATGCTGAAATAGCATAAGTACTCTCATAAAACATGCAATAAAGTGTGTGTGTGTCAGTAAAATCCAATTCCTGATCTTATGGTCCATAGCGTGTCATAGAACATGTAAATATAAAGAAATATACTTTATTTTAACCTGTTATGGGTCATTCCTCAGTAATAAAAAGAACCCCTTGATTCATTGCTCTATCACAATAAATTAAGACACTCAAAAAAATATCACCATGACTAATATAGGACTAAAGTAGTCATCCAGATGAAGTAAAATGTCTGCAGACCTAAAGTCCTTTAGAAATAATGGTTGTTGAATTAACTGTTTTAGAATCTTGCCACTCATGGAAAGAAAAATCCAAGCCTGGAGAAAATACCCCCATGTAGTTAGATTTGGGTCTTTGTATTGTAGCCATTCACAGATAATTAAGTCCCCATGACTACTGTAACTGTAATAAATGGTGTCACCCATTAGAAAGAGCTTGGAATTGCCTCCATTGGATTAAGAAGGGATCTTACTGAAATCATTGGTAAGATAAACTCTTAAGTGGTTGGAAAAACATAAAAAGTAATATGGAGTAATATTTCAGCAGTGACATAAAGTTTATTGGATTAACAAAAAATGTGCAATATGTAGCATAACAAAATTAGACAGGTGCATACATTTAGGCACCACAACAGAGATATTACTGTACATCAATACTTAGTTGAGCCTAGTTTTGCAAATGTAACAGCCTCTAGATGCCTCTTTTAGCCTTTGATGAGTGTCTGGATTCTGGATGGTGGTATTTTGACCATTCATCCATACAAATTCTCTCCAGTTCAGTTAAATTTGATGGCTGCCAAGCATGGGCAGCCTGCTTCAAATCATCTGATAGATGGGGGACTGTGACGACCATTCCAGAATATTGTACTTTTCCATCTGCATAAATGCCTTTGTAGATTTCCAAGTTTGTTTAGGGTCATTGTCTTGTTGGAATATCCAACCCCTGCTTAACTTCAACTTTGTGACTGATGCTTGACCCTTGACTTCAACAAGGGCCCCCAGTCTCTGAACTAGCCACACAGCCCCACAGCATGATGGAACCTCCACCAAATTTGACAGTGCGTAGCAGGTGTTTTTCTTGGAACGCAGTGTTCTTCTTCTGCCATGCAAAGCGATTTTTGTCTCATCAGTCCAAAGCACTTTGTTCCAAAATGACTGTGGCTTGTCTAAATTAGCTTTTGCATACAACAAGTGACTCTGTTTGTGGCATGAGTGCAGAAAGGCCTTCTTTTCATCACCCTGCCATACAAATGTTCTTTGTGCAAATTGCCCTGAATTTTATTGTGATGTACAGATACACCATCTGTCTGCAGCAAGATGATCTTGCAGGTCATTGGAGGTGAACTTTGGGTTTTCTGTAACCATTCTCACAATTGTCCACATATGGCGCTCCTGTATTTTTCTTGGCCTGCCAGACCTGGGTTTTACAGCAACTGTGCCTGTGGCCTTCCATTTCCTGATTACATTCCTTACAGTTAAAACTGACAGTTTAAATCTCTGAGATAGCTTTTTGTAGCCTTCCCCTAAACCGTGATACTGAACAATCTTTGTTTTCAGAATACTGCTTCACAACACATCTTTGTTCTGAAAACACCCCAGTACTCAGATGTTCCTGGGAAATGAAAGAAATTCCACTGTTCTCTTTTTTGTTGATAGTGGAGTAAATTATTATGCAGGATGAGAAGGTTTCCCAAACGTTTTTATATGACTGTATAATTAATCCTTATTGGAGGAAGAACCAGCCTATTGGGTTTATTTAATGTTTACATGATTTCTAGTAGACTTAAGATATAAAGATACAAATTACAGAAAGATCGATTATCCAGAAAACCCGAGGTCCGGAGTATTCTGTATAATAGGTCTAATACCTGTACTAAAAATCCAAATTCAGCTGTGCTCAGTACTGGAACCCATCAATGTTCCCCTATAATATATTCTTATTCTCTTCATTCCTTTTTTTATGGCACCTCTGCCATTATTCCATTCCTCCTTTCCTTGCTCTTTTCACTCTGTTTGCTCTGATTCCTTCATACTCATGTCCACATTGTTTTGATGTACAGCTTCTGTGGATCTTCGGCTGTTAAAAAAGCATTACTGACACCCATTGAAATCATTAAAGGGAAAAAATTTTTTGACATGAGCTCATTTAGCTGGGCTTATGTAGAAACTGTGCATAAATACTATCTGAACTTCCAGTAATAAATAAACCATTTCCCAACCTTCCATTGTGAAGGTTTGTTGGATGTGGAGTCCCTTTATGTTCCATAGTGGGTGGTGAACAGATTCTCTGTAAGGCAGAGGGATTTTAAGGGGGTTATTTACTAAAATCCTAATTTTTTTTATATTTTATTAAAAGAAAACCACAACCAAACTCCCATGCTCGATATGACCTAATAAAATTACCCAAATTAATCAAATCGTGGAAAAACTCCATAAAATTGAGTGAAAACCCAAATTGCTCGAATTTTTCAGACTTTCAATCAATGCTTGATTTTTTTAGTTTTTGAAGTAAGATTTTGGTTCTAAACCCTCCAAAGACCCCGATTAATTCAATTTGGGATAGGTACCTCTCCCACTGACTTATTCAGGGTCTCGACAGGTCTGAAATGCGGATTTTAGGACTCTTGCTTTTTGGAGCATTGGGATATAATAAATCTCAAAAATGTTGATTTTTTTTACTCCCACAAAATGTGAGTTTTCTAGTAAAAAATAAACAAGCATTCTTCTAGATTTACCATTCGGACTTTAATAAATAACCCTCTAAGTAATGGAGCTTCTAGAATCAGTGTCGGACTGGAGCACAGGGGCCCACTGGATCCACACTTCTAGGGCCACCCACGTGCATGCACAAATGCCGTGCCACACATTTCTTTTTTGGGGCTCAGCAGATAAGGGGAGAGGGCCTGGGCCTACTGGGCCACCGGCCCAGTCCAACCCTGTCTAGAATACACTATGAGCCTAAGATAGTAGGTACAAGGTCCCAGTGAGCACAGAGGCCGACTATTATAGTTTTATTTCATGTAGTTCTAACGTTTATGCACTTTTCTATATAATCCCAAAGGAATAGCAAAAGTTATCCTATTAATAAGGGGATATAGAGGATGGTGTGGGTCTCCAGTGTATATTTTAACTTTATTGTATTCCTTGCCCCTACTGCTGATAATGTAGCACTGTGTCTGACTAGCCTTAAGGCTATTTTAGATAGCCCAGAGTAAGTAAAGTACAAACTGTCTGGAACAGAGAATACATCTCTTGAAATAGAACACATGAAGTTATCCTGACTGCTTTCTCTAACAGGACTTGGCACTGCAGGCACGGTTAAGCAAATCTTTCTGTTCTATTTTATCTGTGTCCAGCTGGACTTGTTGGTTTCCAGGGCAATAATCAGCTAGGTGTAAACATACCAAAGAGATGGAATCATTCTGGATCTTTGTGGAGCAATGCGTAGTCAAGGGCCCCATTGAGGCTACAAGGACAGTAGCAGTATCTGGTGTTTCCCTTTCTTATTCTTTTGGTATTTTAGAAACTGATACATTTTCTAATGAATGTTGTCTGAGTTCTAAAGTACCTCGTATATTGTGGAAGTACTTCCCAAAAGTTACATTATTGGTGCACAAGTTGAGTTTGTAACTATTCGATCACAGCAGACCAGTATTGTTTACAAAAAGTTAGATTAGATTACCCTTCTGCAGGGTTGGACTGGGCTGGCAGGACATACAGTGGTGTGAAAAACTATTTGCCCCCTTCCTGATTTCTTATTCTTTTGCATGTTTGTCACACAAAATGTTTCTGATCATCAAACACATTTAACTATTAGTCAAAGATAACACAAGTAAACACAAGTAAACACAAAATGCAGTTTTTAAATGAGGGTTTTTATTATTTAGGGAGAAACAAAATCCAAACCTGTGTGAAAAAGTAATTGCTTTATAACCTAATAACTTGTTGGGCCACCCTTAGCAGCAATAACTGCAATCAAGCGTTTGCGATAACTTGCAACGAGTCTTTTACAGTGCTCTGGAGAAATTTTGGCCCACTCATCTTTGCAGAATTGTTGTAATTCAGCTTTATTTGAGGGTTTTCTAGCATGAACGGCCTTTTTAAGGTCATGCCACAACATCTCAATAGGATTCAGGTCAGGACTTTGACTAGGCCACTCCAAAGTCTTCATTTTGTTTTTCTTCAGCCATTCAGAGGTGGATTTGCTGGTGTGTTTTGGGTCATTGTCCTGCTGCAGCACCCAAGATCGGTTCAGCTTGAGTTGACGAACAGATGGCCGGACATTCTCCTTCAGGATTTTTTGGTAGACAGTAGAATTCATGGTTCCATCTATCACAGGTTGGCGATAGGCAACACATAGGCATCTACAAAAACATCCCTGGTTTGCTTGGGGGGATGCAAGGCACTGGGGAGACCTGCACTTATATCATGCCTATGGCAAATAAGTACAAGTGCTCTCTTGAACCTGCACAAGGAGGAAAGATCAGATACAGTAGCATAAATGCTAGGTCTGATGTTGCATCCCTTAACAATCCTGCACTTGGCCTGGGTATGGGAGTCATTATCCGGAAACCTCATATTTAGAAAGTTCTGAATTACAGGTAGACAATCTCCCATTGACTCTATTTTAATATAACCTATTTGGTTTATTTAATGTACATTATTATTCACTAGACATAAGGTATGAAGATCCAAATTACAGAAAGACCCATTATCCAAAAAACCCAATTATACAGGACAACAGGTCCTGTACCTGAGCTAAAGTCAAACATCTCAATATAGACCCCATAGAAAAACTGCAGGGCAGTGTGTATACTAGTGAGAGAATATGGTAAGGGTTTTAAACATGTGGAATATTTTATTGTGAAGCAGGCAAGAATCTGTAGGGGTAGGGGCCATAAATGTAGAGCAGTACATATAATAAAGCAAGATTGTAAAGGAAATATAATTGTCATTATTGTGTATAGCATTTCATGAAGGTGTCAGGAGAAGTGTCTATATATGTGGGACGTGTATATGTATAAGGCTAGATTGTGTCATGTGTAAATGCTGTAACTTTGTGTGTCAATAGGAAGGAATGATGGTGGCAGTAAGAAATTAAATCAGTGTCACCCAACCACAGCCTTTAGCCTTTTAGCATCCCAATAGCTGGAAGATGGGGAATTCTGGGAGTTGTAGTACAGCTGTGTCCCAAACAGACGTAATACTGCAACTCCTAAACACTCATTGGGGATGCTGGGAATTCTACCGCTCCAACATATAGTGGGCTGCATATTAAATTTGTAAGGTTTTAACCTCAGCCAATATATTTAAATAATAAATCCTGCCCTACTTGATGCATATGCACTGCTGTCAGCTCTTCCCCAGACCACGAACACAATGCTGATTAAGTACTCAAGCGTTAACCCATCTGGCCTCTCTGCCCGGCACAACATGATAAAAGCTTATTACCCACATCTCTATGTGTATTACCTGCAATGATCGTCTGCAGATAAAATGTTCTCTGCTCACACTACTCCCAGCAGGCAGCCCGCACTTCCCCCTCGGCAGACGCAGGGATGAGGATGGCTTGGCTGAACACTGCTACACCTGGAAATTTTAACAGGGAAAAAGCAAATAGCTGACAGTGTAACAAAGGGAACATCCATCCAGGAGCCAATGAGGATGTGCAGTTCATCATTTGCTGAAGCCCTGAGCTATTGTATCAACATCTCTATTGGTGTTTGGCTTCCTCTCGGCTATGATAGCAATTAGTAGGCAGAATTAGAGAGAGCAGAGCAGAAAATCACATGTGCTCCTTAGATCACTTAATGGGATAAAGTCCTCTGCAGGGATTGGCTGTAGAGGTGCTTTTAGTTACTATGGTAGTGCTGAATGTTAGTTACTGTGACCATGCCTCAATAGGGGAGGTGTGGAGTAATCTTAGAAAATAATATTAATGTCATATTTTGGATAGGGGAACAAATGTTAGAGCTGGGGTAATATATAATAAAGTACAGGAAATTGTTCCAAAATTGATTGACACATTGACATTACTTTAAAAATAACTGAAACATTTTAACCTGCACAGATTCTAGGGATGCACAAATCCACTATTTTGGTATTTGGACAAGTTTCAAAACCTTTGTGAATCTTTCTGAACCGAAACACCAAATGTAATATTAACCCCTAACCAGCAAAAGTTATGTATGGATTTGGTTCATTAAGGTATTTGAATGTGATCATCTCTCCCTAGGTGTACCTGTGGACACAGGATTTAGCAGAAGCCTGTACTATAAGCCCATGCAAAAATGGCTTTAATTACATCCAAAGTGCAAAAAAAATCACAAAGAGTGATTGCAGTGAACCCTCTAAAAAGAGTCCCAAAAACCTCCACCCTCCTTCACCAGGCCACAAAGTATAGACATGATATAGAGTCTATGGACTCCTCTTCATCTAAGCTGGGGGGAGCCTCTTTGTACTCAACTCCCCTGGCCAAAAACCCACAAGGGGCAAAGGTCTTCAGACCACCTTCACCACAAGGCTAAGGGTGCCTTTATCCAGTACCCTCAACGAAAAAGCTTGTAAGGGTGATAAGAATCAAGTGGACCTCAGGGGAGGTCCCATTAACTTTTGCACCCAGGACAGAGACATGTTTAGTGGAAGAAGAAGCCTAATGGCCACACATCCTCTCCTTAGATCCAGGCTGGGACCCATTACAGGTCATTGCACCAGATCCAAAGTGAAAAGAAAACACATAAAAAAGCGAATGGTGCAAGTGAAATAAATAGATATGTGCACCATAGAGGTGCATGGTCAGCAGTGGCAATGGCAGCCCAAATACAGGGGAGAGCCTTACCAGATCATCTGTTGACTGGAAGTCACCTACAATATGTTGGTCATGCCTCACAATACTATTAAACATAAGAGAATGAATTTAATCACTGTTAACATTTGAACATTCAAACATATTGCTAAAACACTGGCAGATTCAGGTATGGTACTTGTTATCCAGAAACCTATTATCCAGAAAGTTATGAATAATGGGAGGGTCATCTCCCATAGGTGCAAATTCACTAAAGCGCGAAGCGTTTAACGCTAGCGCTAATTCGACAGCGTGACGTCAATTAGCAACTTCGACGATTCACTAACAGTGTCCCTGGCGAAAATTTGCTAGTGAAGTAGATACACTTGCGCAACTTTGCATCCTTATGCCAGGCAAAGTTGTGCACTGACGAAGGGACGTAACTACGCTAATTCACTAAGATGAACCTGGCGAAGTTCAATACAATAGATAGGAGTTTGAAAAAAAACTTGGAAATTTTTCTAAGTCCCAAAAAACACTGCCGTCTTTTACCTTTTGTAGGGCGATAGTCTGAAAAATGGGGAGCATTTCCTAACATATGGTAACACAACTATACAGTGGGCACATGTTTAGGGCAATAGGACAACTTTATTTTATTTATTAAAGGTTTCCTGGGCTTGTGAAGTGTAATGTAGTGGCTGTAACATACACTTCTATTTTACTTTCAACTTCACGTTGTATGCAAATTAGGCATCGCTAGAGTAAATGCGCTTTGCCTGGCGAAGTAACAGTAGCTTTGCATAGCGCTGGCGAAAATTCGCCTGTCGAAGTGCGGCAAACGCCGGCGAAGCTGTCGCTAGCACATTTTTGCGCTTTAGTGAATTTGCCCCATAGACTCTATGTTATCCAAAGAATTACATTTTTAAAAATGATTTCCTTTTGCTCAGTTATAATAAAACAGTACTTGAGCCCAACTAAGATATAATGAATCCTTACTGGAAGCAAAACCAGCCTATTTATTTAATGATTACATTATTTTTTAGTAGACTTAAAGGGGTTGTCCACCTTTAAAAACCTTTTTCAACTGTTTACAAGATTGTTCCCCAGAAATTAAAAAATTGTTTTTTTCAATTACTTTCCATTATTTATTTTTTTACTGTTTTTCCAAAATCTAAGTGTAAAGTTGAATGTTGGTGTCTCTGGTGTTTGAGTCTGGCAGCTCAGTAATTCAAGGTAAAGACTCTAAACGGTTACAATTTTGCAACATTTAGTTGATACATTTCTCAGCAGCATTTCTGCAGTATCAGCAACTATTGTGTCAATTCTAACAGCTGCCTTTAAAGGAAGTGGAACAGTAACATCAAAAATTTTCTCTTCAAAATTTGTTAGTACACATCGAAAAATAAACACCAAGATAAATAAAAATTTTATATTGCAAAGCCTTTATTAAGCAATAACTTACCGAAACTCCACTTCCGCTCCTGTTCACAAAAGGCGACATGGCGACCATCCATCCTGCAGTGCTCTATTTCTCCTCCCTGGCTATTCACTGACACTGACAGCATGTGAAGGAGCAGCAGTCGCAGAAGTCACAGCAGCCATAGCCATGGGGCGCAGCCAGTCAGAGGAGCAACTCAGCAGCACTGGGAGCAGTACAACAGCACTGACCATGGGCACCTCTTTTTAGATACAAGTATCCGATCACTGGCACGGACCACTGCAGCCCTGCAAAGCTATTAAAGGGGTGGTTCACCTTCAAATTAACTTTTAGTATATTGTAGAAGGGCCAATTCTAAGAAACTTTTCAATTGGTCTTCATTGTTTATTTTTCATAGATTTTTAATTATTAGCAATTTTCTTCTGTTTCTTTGCAGCTTTCAAATGGGGGTCACTGACACCATCTAAAAACAAGTGCTCTGTAAGGCTACACATGTATTGTTATTGCCACTTTTTATTACTTATCATTCTATTCAGTCCTTCTCCTATTCATATTCCAGTCTCTTATTTAAATCAATGCAGGGTTGCTAGGGTAATTTGTACCCTAGAAACCAAATTGCTGACACTGCAAAATAGAGAGCTGCTGAATAAAAAGTTAAATAATTATAAAATCTCAAACAATAAAAACCAATTGCAATTTGTCTCAGAATATCACGCTCTACATTATACTAAAAGTTAACTCAAAGGTGAACAACCCCTTTAAGGCATTTATCTTTCTCTGGAGAAAACTTTCCAAAGCATCAGGACATCGGACCCACCACCACTACCTGCATGCCCAGCAGCTCAGCCCCTGCCAGCCCTGCACCCTCACTGCCGGCTCCCGCTGCTGAGAAACTGGCACTTTCTGGAAGGCTGCTTGTATGAGCTCCCAATTCTTCGCAATTGTCCTCGGTAGTGGGAATTGCCTCCTGACCCTGTACTTGCCCACCATCCCCAGCGGAAACTCAGGGATTCTGCTCAGCAGGGACAAACATAAGAAATGTATCCATTACATGTATCAATTTAGAACAGTTAACAGGGTCGGCGACCCCCCCTCCCAGAGCTGAAATGTTTTTCTCTATTTTTCTATAGAAAATAGAGAGTAATCGGACAAAGTCATTATTTCTGGTGATCTATCTGAAAGCAAGTAGTTGTTTGAAGGTGAACAACCCTTTTACGGTATGGAGATTACACAAAGATCCGTTATCCAGAAAACCCTAGGTCCCGAGCATTGTGGATAACAGGTCCCATACCTATGAAACAATTTTTTCTTCAATGGGGTAGACACCTTTTTGACTATGACTACTATAAAGCTGATCCAGAGACTGGTTCAATCGCATAAGTAGAATGTATGGGCCCCACAGCAAACAAATTCCCTTTGTCAAAGTGTATCTGTTTCATAAGCAAATATTGAAATTACCTATAAGTCTTTTCACCATAGTAACATCCAGGGTCTGACTGGACTAACACAGACCTGTAGCCTTCTGGCCGCAAGGCCCTGCTTTCCTCTCTGATCTCTCCCTCCTGATCATGAGAACAGGTACACACAGGG
>CM044434.1:149817403-149828965 GCA_024363595.1 Xenopus borealis
TATATTTCAAAGCTCTCTGGATAACGGATTTCTAAAATAATAGATCCCCCGTAATTAAAAGATTGGGCTTACTTATCAGGCAGAATATAGATAAGAGATAGGATTGCCACCAGTGTGGTTTTTGAACCGGACATCAAAATTTTCTGTCCGGTTTGCAACATTGAGAAATCTAGATGGAATTCCAGACGGTTGCGTCTAAGCGATACAATATCCCCACCCCGACGTCATTACTCCACCTATTTCACTGTACCTGCCTCTTATGTCATCACTTCTTCACCCCTAATGCCCTTTTGATGGAACTTAGCCACAGCAAAGGTGTCAACCTTTTACTTATATTAGATAATGTAGGGACTTGTAGCGTTAATTCTATGGTCTAAGGCAGTGATCCCCAACCAGTAGCTAGCGAGCCACATGTTGCTCTCCAACCCCTTGGATGTTGCTCCCAGTAGCCTCAAAGCAGGTGCTTATTTTTGAATTCCTGGCTTAGAGGCAAGTTTTGGTTGCATAAAAAACAGATGTCCTGCCAAACATTCTCTCCTGTAGGCTGCCAGTCCATATAGGGGCTACCAAAAAGCCAATAAAAGCTCTTATTTGACATCCACATGGACTTTTTCATGCTTGTGTTGCTCTCCAACTCTTTTTTAAATTTAAATGTGGCTCACGAGCAAAAAAGGTTGGGGACCCCTGGTCTAAGGGAATTTCCCTTGCCTCATGGCTGAGAAGGGGGTTTCTACCCAGAGTTTCCAGGGACTGAGCCTTTTCATTGGAGTGTGGCTGATCCCAAGAGCAGCCACAAGGTGTCTCTGTGCTCTAATATAAAAAGGGATGCCATGTGCTCAGTTATCAGATCCATTACTATTACAGATTTGACTGCATTTTCACTGTGGACATAGTGAAACCACCGGCAAAATGGGAGTTCGATAGGCCTGCCAAGGCTGAGGCAGGATCCTTCAACGCCTGGAAACTCCACCATGCGGGTGTTGAGTTTGGAGATGCTGGTTGGTGTTCTTGCCTATGGAGACGGTGAGAGCTGCAGTTCAGAGATGGATCTCGTGCTCATGCTAGGGACAGCTTTGGCAGCTGGATGTGTGTAATTCAACAATGGAACTCGTGTTCACGCTATAGATAGGGTTGCCACCTTTTCTTGAAAAAAATACCGGCCTTCCTATATACATCTTTTTTTCCAATTAATAACATTGGGATCAATCATAAAATACTGGCCAGGTAGCAACCCTAGCTATAGACAATGTTGGGAGATGGATTAATGGGGGACGATACAAGCTGCATGTGTACATGGAATGGATTCATTGCTGTGGATGCCTGCTCCAGCTCAGGATGAGCCTACCCTAGGGTTGCCACCTGGCCGGTATTTTACCGGCCTGACCGGTATTTTTGATGGCTGATCCCAATGTTATTAATAGGAAAAAAAGCAAAATATATAGGAAGGCCGGTATTTTTTTTTAAGAAAAGGTGGCAACCCTAGCCTACCCATCTCTGTGAATCCCCAGGGTAAGGTGTACCTTTGGGGAGGGTAGAAAAAGAGAGGATCCAGGATGGTTTTCATTTATGACACAGGATTTATTTTATGCCTGCCACGAGGGAGCCAATACTAATGCGGAGGGAGAGGTATTTGGGCTGTGATTAGGGTTGCCACGGTGCCACCTGGCAGGTATTTTAGCGGGCCTGGCCGGTATTTTTGATGTTTGATCCCAATGTTATAAATAGGAAAAAAAGATAAATATATAGGAAGGCCGGTATTTTTTTTTCACGAAAAGGTGGCAACCCTAGCTGCGATACTACTTGGAACTTTTTATACTCAGCACCAGGTAGGGTTGCCACCTGTCCGGTTTTGAACCGGACAGCCCGGTATTTTGAAGGGCTGCCCGGTTCAATGCTTCCTGCCCGGTTTTCCAAATAAGGAAAACCGGCGGGATTAGCTTGATTGACGCCGCGATCCGCCCCGTGACCGCCCACTGACGTCACGGGACCGCCCCCGTGACATCACAGGACCACCCCCTGTCTGGCTGGAGCCACAGGGAAAGGTGGCAACCCTAGCACCAGGGGGGCGGCCAAAAATGGGTTACAATAAAAAAAATCTGTTTGCTCTTTTGAAAAATGGGTTGCAACACTATTAACTGATGTTTTTGCGAAAAACATGCTTTCCCACGACGAACAACCGGCTCTATATGTCTTGTCTCACTTCTGTTCACTTTATGCCTGTTTAATAAAGTGTGTACAATACAAAAGCCTAGTCGTGTGACGCAAGGCGGCCTATAGTATTGCTCGTTACCGTGTTTTTGGCTCTCTGCATTCTTATTGGTTGATCTGTTGTGACAGTACTGGGAGAAATTAGTAGCGTGTGGCGGTGGTAGAGTCAGTGGCGGCCTATAGTATTGTTAGTTACTGTGTTGACGTTCGGAGCTGTTGGTTATCTGCATTCCTATTGGTTGAGCTGTTGTGACAGGACTGGGCGCAATTAGCAGCGTGTGGCGGTGGTAGAGTGGTTGCAGCCTGTAGCAACTTGCATCAGAAGTTGGCAGTTCCAGGGATTAAGCGTGTGCACGTTCGTTGCCTGCCAGTAGAATGCAAAAGCGCTTCTGCCCGTTCGAATCTACCGCTCAATAATGGATAAGGCGCAATGGAGCGGTCACATGTTAGGATCACGTGACCGTGACGTCAGGTCGTATCCGAGGATGGGGAAGTAGCCGCTACCGTGGTAGAGTCAGTCCTGTGTGCGGGGTTGAGGCGGAGGAGCTATGCTGGCACTGCTGTGTACAGGGAGCAGTACTACGTGCGCGGACTGAGGAGTTTTCTTTCTCAGTTCTACAGCTACGCATGAAGTTCGCTGCCCTGAATCGCTGCGCTATGGAGAGCGTGCGGTGGGCGTTTCACTGCGGTTCTTGGTGTCCCAGTCAGGCTCAGTGGCTGCTGTGTGCGCGGTGCGTGCAGCCCGAGGAGAAGCAGCGCATTGGGCAGTTCATGTTCACTCGGGATGCTAAAGCGGCCATGGTACTTACCTCTGTGTCCCTCTGGTGTTTTTCTTTTAAACTCACTCACTCTGGGGTCGCAGCTGATACGGTCAGACGAGGGAAGCAGAGCACGTGTTCATATGAAAGGGGTGGGTCACCTTTAAGTTAAACTTGTATTTATTATATACAGTGGCCAATTCTAAGCAACTTGGGTTCTGCCAGGAAGAAGGTTTCGGGGAATCCGTATCCTGCAGAAAAAGGCTGAATTCCTGAACCCAAATCGTTGTATCCCTACTTTTCACTGACCCCATCAGCATTGCCGTGTTTACATTACGCAACCGGCCAAAGCAGGTCTGGACTAGGGTTGCCACCTGGCTAGTAAAAATGTTTGATCCCAATGTTTGTAATAGGGAAAAAATATAAATCTATAGGAGGGCTGGTATTTTTTTTTTCCAGAAAAGGTGGCAACCCTAGTCTGGACTGGCAGTCAAAATAGGCCCTGGCATTTCAAGTACACAGAGGCCCAAGCAGCCTCCTGCCAGCCCACTAAGTAATGACTGTCTATGTCAGTGATTTTCAACCTTGTGCCTCCAGCTGTTAAGAAACTACAAGTCCCACAATGCATTTGCCTGACTGTGGCTGTCAGACTCCTTCATTGCATTGTGGGACTTGTAGTTCCTTAACAGCTGGAGGCACAAGGTTGAAAATCACTGGTCTATGTGATCCCCAACCAGTAGCTTGTGAGTAACATGTTGCTCTCCAACCCCTTGGATGTTGCTCTCTCTCTCGGCCTCAAAGCAGGTGCTTATTTTTGAATTCCAGGCTTGGAGGCAAGTTCTGATTGTAGGGATGCACCGAATACAGGATTGGGTTCCGTATTTGACCATTTTCAGCAGGATAAAATTGTGACTTTTCGTCACAAAACAAAGTAAAAAAATTTTTCCAGCGTACCTTGTGCACAGCTGCCGGTTATCTTTCCTATTCCTAATTTGCATATTGCATATCGGTTCAGCATTTAGCCGACTCTTTCACCATGGGTTTGGCCGAATCCAAAATAGGCGCACTGTCAAACAGAGCCTCAATGTAGGATGACAATCCATATGGGGGCTACCAAATGGCCAATCACAGCACTTATTTGGCACACCAACATTTTTCATTCTAGTGTTGCTCCCCTACTCCTTTTACTTCTGAATGTTGCTCATGGGTTCAAAAGGTTGGGGATCCCTGGTCTATGGCATCTTACAGCAGTCCCTCTGGCATTATGCCAGAACTCACTGAGCCAAAGACTATTAAAAAATTAGCCAAAAATTCACCAAAAGCCACTTTAAAAATATCCAAATTTGCCCACCGAAAATTTTTAATAAGTGCATAATTTAACTGGACCAACTTTAAATATAAACCAGTTTAAACCCCATACTACTTCAGTTAGTTGGAGGAGATCAAGCTAAAAAAATGAACAGCTACAAATGTGCCCAAGTTGCCCGCTAGTAGCCAAGATACAGAAGTGCTGTGGTCTTGCCTAGGAAAACATTTTCTTCCATGGCTAGTCCTTAACCTATTCACTGCCTGCATACTTATTGGGGGGGATGGGAAAAAAGCAAAATCCATAACTTAGAAACATATGTAGCAATCTCAAAAGGATACTGTCATGGGAAAATGCATCAGTTAATGGTGCTACTCTAGCAGACTTTTGCACTGAAATCCAATTCTCCAAAGCGCAAATTTTTTTTATATTCAGCTTTGAAATCTGACATGGCTATAGACATATTGTCAGTTTCCCAGCTGCCCCAAGTCATATGACTTGTGCCTGCACTTCAGGATGGAACTACTTTCTGGCAGGCTGTTATTTCTCCTACTTAATAACTGAATCAGTCTCAGTGGGACTTGGCTTTTACTATTGAGTGTTGTTCCTAGATTTACCAAGGAACTTGTTCACCTTGTGTCAGGGAGCTGCTATCTGGTTACCTTTCCATTGTTCTTTAGTTAGGCTGCTGGGGGGGGGGGGGGGGTTGATATCACTCCTACTTGCAGTAAAGAGTGACTGAAGTTTATCAGAGCACGAGTAACATGACTGGGGGCAGCTGGGAAAATGACAATATGTCTAGCTCCATGTCATATTTAAAAATTGAATAGAAAAAAATCTGTTTGCTCTTTTGAAAAATGGATTTCACCAGCCTGGCAACCCTGGACCCCATCTAAAAGACAAATGCTCTGTAAGAGAACATCAATTGTGAGTCCCTCCAAAAATCAGTCAAAAGTAAAATAACATAGTATTTATTAGGACATAATAGACAGGGGCCTAGCTGTAAGTTGCAGATAGGATTTCCATTCCGGGGTAGTATAGCAAGGAAAGTAAGGGAAATCATTTTCCAAACAAACCCCTAAAGGCTTTCATTATGTACAACTATAACTTGCATAGATCTCCTATTCCCAGGATAATATTTCATATTTACGACATAACATATACATTTTTTTTTACACATCTGCACTTTTTGTGAAAATTTGTGCTGATACTACAGTTCCCTCAGTACCTGAAATATACAAGAGAACAGAAAAAACCTCTCAGGATTATTAATTCTAATATCATTTTTATGGATAAATATATCCATAGGTGATGTGTATGTGTTTCTGATTGGCCATACCCCTACATAAGGTATGTACGGGGTATGCCCACTAGCCTACGAGTATGTGCCCCAATGTGTTAAAAGGCCACTGTTTATTATGTCCTAATAAATACTTTGTACTTTTACTACATTTGACTGATTTTTGGAGGGACTCACAATTGATATTTTCTCTCATGGAAATGCACCTATGGACTGGGGCAGGGATCAGGAACCTTGGCTCTCCAGCTGTTAAGGAACTACAAGTCCCAGAATGCAATGAAGGAGTCTGTCATGATTCATAAAGGCAAATGCATTGTGGGACTTGTAGTTCCTTAACAGCTGGAGAGCCAAGGTTCCTGATCCCTGGACTGGGGTAAGCTGTGAGTATACCCTCCCCCTGTTACTAATCTCTGCTTTATTATAATCTCGCTTATTGGGGTAGTACCCTTATTGGACTTTTGCACCTGCTCATTTTTCATTTTGCTAAATGCTCTGTAAGGCAACACATTTATTGTCATTGATACTTTTTATTCCTTATCTTTCTGCTCAGGCCTCTCCTATTCATAGTCCAATCTCTTAATCAAATCAATGCATGGTTGCTAGGGGAATTTGGACCCTAGCAACTAGGTCCCTGATATTGCAAACTGGATATATCAAGCTGAATAAAAAGATAAACCGCTCAAAAACCACAAATGAAAACCAGTTGCAAAGTGTCCTAGAATGTCACTTGCTACATTAGTGATCCCCATCCAGTGGATCACAAGTAACATGTTGCTCTCCAACCACTTGGATGTTGCTCCTAGTTGCCTCAAAGCAGGTGCTTATTTTTGAATTCCAGGCTTAGGGGGTGGGAAGGTGAAAAAGGCTGAATTCGGGCGAATCCTTGATTTGGTGCATCCATAATAAAAACAAGGTGTACTGCCAAACAGAACCTCCTGTAGGCTGCCAGACCACATAGGGGCTAGCAAACAGCCAATCACAGCCCTTATTTGGCAACCCCAGGAACATTTTTCATGCTTCCGTTGCTCCCCAACTCTTTTTACATTTCAATGTGGCTCATGGGTAAAATATTCACATTCAAAAATGAGGTGAATCAAACCACTCCAAGCAGTAATTATAACTGCAATTTAGAAGCAGGGATGCACCGGATCCACTATTTTGGATTCGTCCGGATCCTCCCCGAAAGATTTGACTGAACCGAATCCGAACCCTAATTTGGATATGCAAATTATGGGTGGGAAGGGGAAAACATATTTTACTTCCTTGTTTTTTTCCAAAAAGTCGCATGATTTCCCTCCCTGGCCCTAATTTGCATATGCAAATACGGTTCGGCCAGGCAGAAGGATTTGGCCTAATCCCAAACCGAATCCTGGATTCGGTGCATCCCTATTTAGAAGTCGGCATAAAAAAAAGAAAAAATTGCAGTTATTACTGCCTGTGATTACTATACTTCAAGACGCTACACAGACACATGCATCTACAGCTGTATGGACATAATTACTTCATTTGAGCTCATGGGTAAACAAAAAGGTTGGGTACCCCTGGTCTCTACATCATACTACAAGTTAATTTAAACTCATTTAAAATGTCTCTTCCAAACTTGCACCAACCTCCACTGACCATTATCAACGCACCCTTCTGCTCTCTGGCATTAGCCAACAAGTATTTAAAAAAACCTATAATTTATTAATCATTCTGTTCTTGTCTGCTTTAGATAGCCTCATAGTAAAATGTCGATATGCAGATTTGGCAGCTTTCGATTATCTAGGCCGCAAAATATGTCTAAATATTTAAACTGCAAGGCCTAAATGAGCTAAATTTTCCAGCAAACGCAAGTACATTCCAGCCAGTCCGTGGAGAGGAAGGGTTTTGGGAACTTCATTATAATGCTGTAGTTGGTGTGGGTTTTAAATTCTAATTAGTTAAAAGTAGTTTCAGTAATGATCATTTTATGAATCATTGTTTGAGTAGTTTGCTCCTTAGACACATACAAAATTACTGAGTAAAAATCACCATACCCAGATCACACATGGAACACTGACATTGTCAGTCCCCTGAATCTAAAGGTACCCCCTACACAAGCCAATTCAGTTGATCTCTGTAGGATCAATCCCTAACCAAGTGACATCCATGGAACAAGGATTTTAGTTGGAGTCATAGGACCACTGTATATATGTTCTATATTGGTGGCCACTTATGTAAGATGAAGTCATAATTGCATAAATCTACTAATTGGGCAGTTATAATGTAACATATAAGGTTATCTGGCAGTTAACCATTTGCTGCTTTTGTTAATCTGATCACACATAGGCTAAAAGTTGTAGGGGGTAGATTCATCAAAGAGTGAAGTTCCGCCACTAGAGGGAAATTCCGCAGCTCTCAATTAATTTCTATGGGATTTTGCAAGGTGTATTCATCAATGGGTGAAGTGAAAGTTCACCCTTTGATGAATACGCCTTTAAAAATCCCATAGAAATGAATGGAGAGTGGCGGAATTTCACTCTAGTGGCGGAACTTCACTCTTTGATGAATCTACGCCATAGTGTTGTAACTACAGGGGGCAGTAGTGCTACTGCACCCCTGTCTTGTCCCCCTATGTGATTGTCTGGGTATACTGTATCACAATTAAAACAGGTGTTGAAGTAAGGGCACCTGGGCTTTTGGGATTTTAGTTGCTGCTCAGCTAAAATTCAGCTTAAGGCCTGTGTATTGGGCAATAATAATGGCAATTACAAAGTCTGCAGTAATACCCTGTGCTGTAGGACTGCAAGCAGGACTGCACTGGGATTCAGAATAGGCCCTGCCATCTCTGCTACAAAGAGGCCCAACCAGCCCCTTACAGGCCCACTTAACAGTCACTTTCTATGGCAACATACAGCAGCCCATCTGGCATTTGCCAGAACCCACAGATTGCCAGTCCGGGCCTGACTGCAAGGGAACAACACCCTCCTCAGTTTATGTAGAAAACAGGAACCGAGCATTTTAACGCTTGTGTGGGGATGTTTCCCAGTGGTGTATGAGGTACATGTGGCAGTTTGTATGAATTGTACGAAACAAAACCTGTGGTGCCGTGTTAGCTAGTAGCAAAAATAACAAATAAAAAAAAACAAACACATACAAAAGTATTGTAGAAGTGATACCTATATTGGCTGACAATAAAAATACATTGCAAGCTTTCATAGCACCAAGGCCCCTTCGTCAGTCATTTGTACTTTTATGATTTGTATTTTGCCTTCCATTTTTGACTAATAAACCACAGGGGAACTTACCCATGCAAGTGCTTCTGTGTGCCAGACCTATATTTGTACAGCTAAAAGGATGGCTTCACCAAACAATAATTGTTTTTGGGAATAGCCAGATACTTTCTCATATGAGCACTGAACTGATTGGTCGATGCAGTCCTCTTCCACAAAGTCTTCACAAGCAAATAATGAGATTGATAATTAAGTAAGTGCTGTTATTGAGCTTTGGTTCCTTTAAAGAGGTTGTTCACCTTTGAGCTGACTTTTAGTATAATGTAGAGAGTGGTATTCTGAGACAATTTGTAATTGGTTTTCATTTTTTATTGTTTGGGGTTTTTGAGTTATTTAGCTTTTTATTCAGCATCTCTCCAGTTTGCAGTGTCAGCAATCTGGTTGCTAGGGTCAAATTTAACCTATCAACCATGCATTGATTTGAATGAAAATATGGAATATTAATAGGATAGGGTCAGGAAATAAAAACGAATAATAAAAGTAGCAATAACAATAAATGTGCAGCTTCAGAGAGGATTTCTTTTTTGAGGGCGTCAGTGACCCCCTTTTGAACGCTAGAAAGATTCAGGAGAAGAAGACAAATAATTCATAAACCATAAAAAATAAATAATGAAGACCAATTGCTTAGAATTGGTCATTCTATAACATACTAAAAGTTAACCTGAAGGTGAACCACCCCTTTAAGCAAGCACCACTGGAAACCAATCCAAACAGTAGTACATTGTCACAATATATTGTTATATGATATATGGATCAGGCAAGCTGAGAAAGGACACAAGCTTTCAGTTTTCTTTCTCAATGATCGATTAGATTTTGTGTTAATTTTAATGATTTTTATAAAAAATGAGCACTTTGTTAATGTTTGGTTGTCCTTTGTTCTATAGGCTGGACGGCTTTTGATGAGAAAGGTAATTGCAGAGAAGCTTCAGATACCTTGGGACAGAATACTGCTGCAAAGAACAGAAAAAGGAAAGCCGACTCTCTCTGGTGGAAGTTCTAGCGAGTATCCATATTTTAACTTTAACGTGTCCCACCAAGGAGACTATGCTGTACTTGCTGCTGAGCCAGACCGCCAGGTTGGAGTGGACATAATGAAAACTGATTTGCCAGGTATATCTTAACTTTTATTTTATGTTACAGTGAAAGTCCTAAAACTCTTCCTAATGAAGATACCTCTCCAGTCTGAAGCAAAACTAGAAACCATTGGGCCTGGGAGGCAGATTTTTACACAGCTCTGTCCATTTATTGGCAGATTTATCCTAGCATGTATACTTGCCCTTGGGGAAAGAAATTGCCAGCACTTGGCTTGTCTAATAATTACAAAAAATTAGGTGTTGGTACCACACTTTGGCCAAAATGTCACATGTCACTTCAAGTCCCCTCATTGTATGTGATTCCTACACTATCCTTAGCATTCTAAGGGGTAGATTCATCAAAGAGTGAAGTTCCGCCACTTGAGGGAAATTCCACAGCTCTCAATTCATTTCTATGGGATTTTGCAAGGCGTATTCATCAATGGGTGAAGTGAAAGTTCACCCTTTGATGAATACTCCTTTAAAAATCCCATAGAAATGAATTGAGAGCTGTGGAATTTCCCTCTAGTGGCGGAACTTCACTCTTAACTTCACTCTTTGATGAATCTACCCCCATGTCTCTAGTGCCTTTAAAATCAAGTCCCCCTGCAAACAGTGTGGCTGAGTAGTAAGACCTGGGGTGCACTTACCCTAAAGCTCTAGTGAGAAAGCGGGAGCTTTAAAAGCCCCATCCATTTAACATACACCTGTAAATAATTTCCTGTTTTAAAGGAAAACTATACCCCCAAAATGAATACTTGAGCAACAAATAGTTTATATCAAAATAAGTGGCATATTAAAGAATCTTATCAAACTGGTATATATATATTTAAGTAAATATTGCCCTTTTATGACTCTTGCCTTGAACCACCATTTCCTGATGGTCTGTGTGCTGCCTCAGAGATCACCTGACCAGACCACTCTAACAGGAAGGTATTGAAGCAAAAGACTCAACGCTGTCTGTTAATTGGCTCATGTGACCTAACTTTATAGTTTGTTTGGTATGTTTGCGTGCACCGTTGAATCCTAGGATCCCAGGAGGCTGTCCTTATTTTTTAAAATGGCTATTTTATATTTATGATTACCCAATGGCTCATGCTACTAAAAAAGTATATTATTATGAAAAAGGTTTATTTACATGAAGCAGGGTTTTACATATGAGTTGTTTATGCAATATCTTTTTATAGCGACCTACATTGTCTGGGGGTATAGTTTTCCTTTAAAGGCTGAATGGCAACTATAGGCAATATTTGGCTACAATTTGTACATGAAACACAGAAAGAAATCGCCAACGCTCGGTCTAACCCACATTCTAGAATTGACAGCTGCTATACGCAATAAAAAGACAATATTTGTGCACAAAAATAAAATTGCCAGTGCATTATTTGCCATTAAAAATAATTACAAAATTAATAATAAACATGCCCTTGGTTTGTGTGAAAACACAAAAGGGGAAGTTTTCCTATATATGATTATCTAGTGGCACATAGTATATATTTATTTTTGTAGAGGCCCAAACATAGTTCCCCCTTAAACACACCCATTGCCGACATTAATAAATAATGAAAAACAAATAAAAACATACATACATATATATATATGCTTAAAGGAGAACTAAAGTTTAACTAAAGAAGTGTGTATAAATGTTGTACATGATGTTTTG
>CM044434.1:149843223-149863143 GCA_024363595.1 Xenopus borealis
TTGTAAAACTTTTTAACATTGTCTTTTTTTAATCCCCTTCACCCACTGTTTATTCATTTATTTCAATACTCCCACTAACTTGTTCTTAAATTCTAATCAATTCTAACTTTTCTTCCATTACATATTCAGCAGCGCTTGAAATATGGCCTATTTTTGGTCCAGGCTTCTTAATGAAAGAAATTCTTATTATTCTATTCCTTACAGAACCTTCTCTTATAAAAATGTGTCCCTGGTCCATTAACTCAAAGTTCCAACTTTCTCTAATGTATGAATTCTTCTAGAAAAGTAAATTAGATGTGGGCCTGTGGTCACAGTCATGCATGCATAGATCCACACTTTGATAAGGCAAGTTGTTTTGAGTAATTGCAGAATTTCTATTGGACAGTCCACTTTATGAATCTTAATATCATTTTAGGTTAATAAATTAGAAAATAAATGTGCTTTGGCCTTTTATTCAACACAAAGGGCTACTAATAATTTCTAACTCCGATTTTTAAATATACCAAAATGTTCCTTCTTATAAACAGCACCTGATCACTGCACTCGTTTCAACTTCTCTGCACTCTCCGTGTCCTTCCTAGCGGTGACTGGCATCTTTGAAAGCAGCCTTTCTTTGGATTTGATGGCTGAAAACTCATTTTATTAATTTTTTTTTTTTTTCGGATTATCGCCAGAACACCAATAATTATTTGGATTTTTGTACAAATTCCAGCACAGATCTTGATATTTTCCAGTAGTAAAAAGGACATCTGACATTGACTTCTACATGATTGTGGCAGTTTTTAAATGGTTTATTTTTTTATTCTGACTTTTAGCAGCCTCTCGGTTTAACATATCACAAAAAAATCTACTTTTTTTTCTGTGAAAAAGTTTCCCCCTTTAAAACTCCCTCCAAAAAAAAATAATAATCGGACTTTCGTAAATAACTCCCTTAAAATAATCTGGTTGCAAACCAATTCCTAGGCGAAAAGTAACAGACAATATTTTAATTTGGTGGTTATGTCACAGCAATTGGCTGAAAGAGAAAATCTTGCATTAGTTCAGTTTTCTTTTCAAGACTAAAGCTGGCCATAAACGCAACATCTGAGATGGTCTTGTCCTTTCCAAAACTGTCATTGGCTGATTTAATTGTTTTTTTTTTTTTAATCTTAATATTTAATTTTACAGTAGCTCTCTGTAGTGCTGAAAGAATAGTTATTTTTTGAGATTTCTTGTGACAGGTACCCTTTAAGCTAACTTTACATGTGGAAATCCCATATACTATCCAACTAATTGGTCCATGGAAATATACCTTTAGATGTTTATACGCTATTACTCTTTCAGGTTGCCATTCCCAATGATTAGACCAACAGGAAATCAAGACAAATCTTTCTGCCGTGGTGCACCTAAAGATAAAATTTAAAAAAATTGCCTTTTTTTGTAGGAAATTCTGCTAGATAACCAGCACCATGTTGCGGTTGCTTTGGGAGAAGTGGAACATTTACAGCATCAGAGTCCCAAGGTGAAGTATAAATAATGGTGTATTTCAGGAAATACTAAGTTTAGAATTAAATGATATTCAAATTTATTAGCGAATGCTATAAGAACATACTGTATGTCATCTGCACCATGCTTGAACTCAGTTTGAATAATTGCTGCATTATTCTTAAGGTCCTCAACAAAACTCCAGTCCAGTGTCACTTAAGAATACAAGATAACATTGTTCCTATAGTGCCTTCCTGATTCAAAAATAGAATTCACAATAAATTGAACCATTTCCATCTGAATCTTGCTTCTGATTTTACATGTAACGGCTCAGAATGGCATAAAGCCTACATTTGTCTCCTAAAATATACTGGGTTTTTTTTTTTTTTTTTTTTTTTTTTTTTTTTACTCCTCGTATCAAAAGATACTGTCATGGGAAAACTTTTTTTTTGCAAATTGTATCAATTAATAGTTCTGCTTCAGCAGGCTTCTGCACTGAAATCTGCTTTTCAAAAATGCAAATGGATTTTTTTTAAAAATATTTAATTATGAAATCTAACATATTGTCAGTTTATAGTTTCCCCCAGCCATGTGCTCTGATAAAATCTAAGGCACGCTTTACTGCTGCACTGCAAGTTGGAGTGATATCACCCCCCCCTTCCTTCCCCCAACCCCCATCAGCCAGAACAATAGAAGAGAACCAGGTAATAACTCTCTGGTAGATATTAGAACAGCACTCCGTAGTAAAAATTAATGTTCTTCTTCGACTCCTGCAATTACATTGAGTAGGAGAAACAATAGTCTGTCAGAAAAGCAGTTCCATAGTGTTGCACTGGCTCTTCATGAAAGCACATGACCATGCAAAATTACCTTAGATGGTGCCTACACAACAATATTACAAATAAAAAAATACACTTAGGCTAGGAATTACATTTTACATGGTAGAGTAGAGTGAATTATTTGTGTAAAAACTGTAATTTAGAAAAAAGAAAAGATAAAAGGAATTATTCAAAGAAAACATAAAAACAGGATAAATAGATTTTGTGTACAAAATAAAAAATGTTTCTAATATAGTAGACTGGATGTGTAACAGAACACTACTTCCTGCTTTTCAGCTCTCTTGGTTTCCACTGGTTGGTTACCAGGCAGTAACCAATCAGTGACCTGAGTGAGGCCACATGGGACATAACTTGTTTGCTTTTGAATCTGAGCTGAACGATGAGGATCAGTTGCAAATTCACTAAATGTCCCATGTGGCCTCACTTCAAGTCGCTGAAAGCGAGCTGAAAAGCAGGAAGCTTGGTTTTGGCTATTATTTTAGACATCCAGTCACTCCAGCCTTTATACATTACATTTTTGGCTAGCTAACTATATTAGAAACATTTTTTTATCTTGCAAAGCCTATTTATTTACCCAGTTTTCATTTTACACTGAACTGTCCCTTTGAAGGGAACTCTCGGCTGTATCCTCTATATGTTGTCAGTACATGGCTAAGTGCTGCATTATGGCTTAACAAGCAATGTTGTTATCATGATTTATTTCTATAGCTCCAGCAGTTAATAATCTTATCACAATAAAGAGTTAGAGAACAAAACAGTAATATTAGAAGACCCTGTTCATCGGAGCGTACGGTATAAAGGGTATTGGTGGCAATGGTTTTGTCCAGGGACAGGGACAGTACATGGCATCTGCTCACAGCTCCACTTCAACTGTAGTGCAGCCAAACAGATTTCTGCAGCTTTCTGTAAATATCCCCTATTACCCAAAGTCACTGCAGCTTCAGGGTACTTTGTAACAGTCCAAACTGGAGGATTAGAGAGCCCTGCTCTCACAGGAGCTTACATTATAAAGGGCAATGCATAGTTAATTTTAACACACTTGAGGAATGAATCTGGTTAACAAAAATTGTTCAAGACCAGTATTTGTATCTTAACATATAAGCACATTTGGAAATACTTCTTTTGAAAATTACAGTGTTAACTGTTAGGCGACTTTTCACATTAAATATGTAATTATTTACGAAATGTGCTAATTAGGCAAAGAAAGTCTCTGTGTGTGCGTAAAATGTTGATTTACTTGTTACTTAATTTTGATTTACTTATGCCAGACTGTTGGATTCAGCTGAATACTGCTGAAAAAGTCTCGGATTTGCCAGAATCCCAAACCAAATCCAGAATTTGGTGCATTCCTATATGAAATATTCATTAGCCTTGCTTTTCGGTGACTTTCAACTATAGCTTTCTATACCCTTATTACTGTGACCGTTGTAATATTTACCCTAGTGGAAGATCTTAGGTAGTAGAAGTGCCTTAAAGGGCAAGGAAAGGCAAAGAAATAAAATCCAATTTTTACTTTCTTTAATGAAAAAGAAATCTATCTCCAATATACTTTAATTAAAATATGTGTACCGTTTTTATAAGAAACCTGACTGTATGCAGTGAAATTCTCCCTTCATTTAGTGCTGTGGGTAGGAATTTGCAGACAGTCCCTAACTTCTGGCAGGGAAACAATCATACTTATGAACAGCAGGGGGAGCCCCGCCTTACTTACCAGCCATGCAGAACTCAAGCAGCTTTGTTTTTTGATCATTTATGACGATCCCTAAGAAGCCCAGACCACACTGAGCATGTGCGAGTCTTGATATTACAAAGATGTATAACAAAGTTACAAGATGACAGCCCCCTGTGGCCAACTTTGAAAGCATAAATCATTTGTTTGATTAGGCTTGTGGTGCAGTAAGTTCATGTTTATGTTTAGTATACAAAATACAGCATTTCTAGCCTTATTCTATTTTACACTTTCCTTGCCCTTTAAGAAGGTTCAACATATAACTTATGACTTTTGTTTTTAGTAGAGGCTCATATCCATTTGATGGCCTAACATTCCTCTTCATGTGAAAGCAAACCTAATTTTAGTAACTGTGTTAAGGTTAAGTCACAACCAGCAAGTAATTGTTTTATTTTCTGTTACATTGGGCAGATTGGCGATGAGGCAGAGAGCACCTTTACACTGCTCAGTTTTGAAGACTTGATGGTATCTGCTATCCCAATGTCAGACGAAGATCCAGATTACTGGATTAACTTTCAGTCAAAACAAGAACTTCCATTTCGCCAAAGAACAAATCTAAAATAAGAGACTTTGCATAGTAAATATATGTATGGTTAAAAAGGACTATTATTATAGTCTAAACTTCAGTGGATGTTTAATTTAGTGCAAATATATCTGTTTCCTTCTTTGAGTTCCTCAACCTAATATATTTTGTGCTACGAACAACACATCAACACATGCCACTGACAAGTCACTGACAGATTTCACCTCCCTAAATGACTTATTCCAGCATGAGTCAACTGTAGCATCTTTGTGTATCGACTGCATTTAAGTGGTTGCTGAAACTATGCCTGAATCCAGAATGGTTTTAACTTTGGACAGTCCCGTGAAATATGTAATAAAGTTTCCACCTTTCCACAAGATTTCCAGTATTATTAGCTCCACACCATGTTTGTGGTGCACATGCTGCACTTTTGGTATTATATACTTTTTCAATATTGTTATACCAATGGGTCTGAGAGGTACTGTATAGTAAAACCAATCCTTATCTTTTGTTGGGTTTAGGAAGCCTGACTCCTAGTGGCTTGTTGTTACTTCATTCCCTGATATGTCATTCCCAGGCCCAGTCCATTTGTGATAGTTTAGCACGATTGAGACTGTGCTCCGTTTTGGTTCTGAGTATGACCCTTCAGCCTTATTTTGTTTATTAATTTTGCCAAAATTGGACCCAGTGCCTAGACAACAATCATCAACCTCCTGTGCAAGATCTAGTCAATCCTATATGTGTCACTTAATTCTTTGGTTATCCCCAAGGAACTGCATTAACTACTTTATTTCTTTGTATTATACTATGAACAATCCAAAAACAGCAGCTTGTTTTTTTATGATTTTTCACATCTTGCCGCATCTACAGTTATAGATTGCTTTCATTTTATTTATATATATATTTTTTTATTTTATTGTTTATAATGCACATGGGACGTACTGGGACGTACCCATAGCAATATGGGATGCTGCACATGGGACATACTTGGACATTCCCAGCATGACAATGATCCAAAGCACAAGGCCAAGTCAGCACACGTGTGTGAGAGCTCTCCTTCCCTCAATATCATTGAGCTGCCCTGTAGAGACCTCAAACGTGCAGTTCATGAAAGACCGCTCAAGAATTTACCCAGGGAACTGGAGGCTTTTTGGCATGAAGAATGGGCAGCTTTACCTTTGTCTGAGAAGATAAAAAGCCTCATCCACAGCTACCACAAAAGACTTTAAGCTGTCATGTTATATTTGTATAAATATATTAAGGGGGCATACAACAAATTCTGTCACTTTATTCCCCCAATAGATCCTTCCAGCAGCCATTAGGCATCCACTAATATTAGAAGGATGAAGGTTCCATCATAAGAGCTGTGAAAGTCTCTCCCTGAAGTGGTTGTTCAGGCAGATACAGACTGAGAAGTGTGATGGTTTGAAGGAGGACATTTATGCTAGAGTCCAGCATCAGGTCAGGTACACATGGAATACCTGTGGAGAAGGTTCCATCAGGTTTCCATCAGAAAATTCCAGTTCAGTAAGCATGTGGGGTAGTATGGGATGGGTAGCGGCTCTAGAAGAGTGATGTATTGGGTGCAGGTCGGGTTAGGGGTCAGCGGGTCTGGATCAGGCATGGGTTTTTCTGATTGAACCTGTGCATGACTCTAATTTATGCTAAACTGATATAACCATCCCTAGATATAGGAGGGGGACCATTACACCACTTGTCAGTGAAGTATAATCCCGTTGGTTTCACAACACACACTTCCAGTCATATACACTGAAAAATGAACACCTGCCTCACTGAGAATTGTACCGTTGTGACTGGGTCACACTTGTCTGTAACTAGTATTATGGGGTTAAATGCTGGGGAATTCCCTACTACTCCGCTGAATTGAAGAAACCACTTGGGTGCGTGTTGAAACATTTTAAAGAAAACGCAAGGTCCAGTTGATTGAGACTTAATTCTACTTGATATTGTATATCTGTAAAGCACTCCCAAGAGATCGGCATGTTCTCTCCTTCCTAATGCCTCTTAATGTGCGCACTTAAAAAACGCTGACTCCTGCCTGATTACTGACACGACTTGTGTGCTGACTTTCTGTTTTTGACAACAATCCTGTTTAACCCTTGTTAGTTCTGCACTTGAATTTTAACTTGTGTTTATGTTCTCCCTGTCACTTCACAGCATTAGGCTCTGGGGCTGCTAAAGGGCACTGATGGAGACAGGACTTAGCAGGGCTCTCCTGTTCACTAATGGGGGAATGTAATATGTTTCATTAGCACAAAAAACTTTCACAGAGACAATTGCGAACACTAGCGACCAAAATTTTCATTGTGTCCTTTTTGACCCATTCCAGACCTCAATGACTTCCTCGCAAAGTTTGCAAACCAATGGCTTTTGTGAACATGTGCAGTGTATGTAATTTCTCAATCGCAAAATGTTTTTTTTGGAACAAATTATTAACTGAACCTTCAGGGTAAGTGTTAACGCTAAACTTTGCTAAGCAATAATGATCAATGTAATATTCACCAGAGAATGATTTTAAATTGCGGGCTGCGCTAAACATTTGCCAAAAAAAAAAAACGCTTGTGATGTTAAATTACATCCCTCCCTTTAGAGTGCTACCCTCCAAGCCACCCACAGGATGTATTCAGACTGTGTCAATATCATGACCTGGATTAATAAGAATCCTACTAGACATTAACTTTCGTGCATTTTACTTTGCTTTTTTACCCATATTCTATCAAGTAGACAAGATCAAAATGATATTGATATATTCTTTAACCCAAATTAGATAAATATATTTTTATATACTCTAGGCCATGATGTAACCAGGGAAATATAGTGCTGCATCGTGAGATTTGCATTCCAACATTAATTTTCCAGCATTAACATGTTTGCTTATTCGTATTGCCACTACTAGATTCTTCATCTAAGCATTTATCATTCACCATTCGGCCATATCACAGTGTTAGTTTTGTTTTGTATGAATGTGAGAATGTAAAGATCAGTGAGTTAAGCTATCTAAAGCATAGTCCTGAAAATAATGAAATATTAAAATGGAATGATTGCTGGTATGCCCCCCTTCCCCCCAATAAAATGATTCAATGTAGTTAATCCTTGATGAGTTCACGACAAATAAAGTATTATAATGAGCCGCTTGATAGAGGAATATGCTGAGCAGTCTGACTCACAATGGGGTGTGCAATAGTTTAATAACAAAATGAAATTTCATGTTCAGGGGAATCTTTTTTAACAGCATGTAATAATAAAACTGCTGGGTCACTACCTTTAGTTGCAGATTTTGGTCACTGAATTTAATGAAACTCATCAACTTAAATCTCTTGGGACCAAACTTCTCTTCCTCTCTAATTCTACCTCCTGACATTTCAGCTTTTAAAATTGCCCACTCATTCTGATTCATCCTTTGCAGGATTTAGTTGCTTCTGTAAATGTAGATTTCTCCACATGGGCTTTCAAAATTTTTTCTAAGCCCGTATGGTATGGAGTTGGACCATATGTTCTATAAACGTTGTACTGTATTGTACCCTACCCCATACCACAGGCGATGTTCAATCCAATATTAATTACACACAGAAAGAACCTCAAATACCTCTAAGTAATACATAAGGGATAATATCAGTGTAGATCAATTAATTCTGATGAATTGATCATTCATTTTGGCACTTAAATTTGGATTCAACCTCATGCTTTTATATGGTCACGGAACTCCTCCCTGGATAATCCACCTGGGCATGTTTCCATATTGGTGGAAAACAATGTTTGTACCTGTAATATCCAGCATTATCAATCTGCCTTGCAGCTTCTGTAAAATACATATCTTTTGGCCAAAGAACCATGTTCCTTACTGTAAATGGGGGAATGTAATATGGGTTTCTAATGGAAAAATTATTTGCAGTGCGAATAACATTTGCATGAACCTTTTGTCCCTGATGCGACAGTAGGATAGTGATGCGACAGTAGGATAGTCATGTTACCACAAGACTATGGGGCAAATTCACTAAAGAGTGCAACTTCGCCAGTGTTCGCCAGCCGAAAATTCCCTCAGACAACGCTAATTCACTAAAGTGTGAAGTTTTGTCCAGGGTGCTGAACGGTAGCAAAATTGCGCTAGCGTTACTTCGTCAGGCAAAGGGAAGTTGCGCTAGCGTTGCCTTATTTGCATACGGTGGGAAGTTAAAGTTCAATGTTTGTATATATTGCAGCAAATACATTACATTATACAACAAACGCAATATGGATCAGCGCCTATGGCAAACCGAGAAGCCGGCTTCTCTGTTTGCCATAGGCGCTGATCCATATTGCGTTTGAAGTCTACAACCCGAAACGAAGGAGATTGGGAAAAGGATCGGCAAGAGATGATACATTTCTAAAGGACAAACTAACATTTCCATTTCACTAAAAAAAATTTTTTTTTTTTTTCCTTGTGTGTATCCCTCTTCCCCCTTTCCTAAATTGCAAGAATCAATTACATTATACAAGCCTGGGAAACCTTAATAAAATAGAGTTGTTATATTGCCCTACACATGTGCCCACTGTATGCTCCATATGTTAGGAAATGTAGGGGGGAAGTCAGATACCCCAAAACACTTTTGCAATCTTTTGCAGCCTGTCACCCTGTAAATATGAAAAGAAGTTTGCGTTTTTTTTTTTATGAACTCTCTACTTTTGATGAACTATTGCACTTGAGGTGGTGAAGGCAACTCTTTCGCAAGAGATAAAGTTCAGTAAAATCCGCATCTTAGTGAATTGGCATAGTAACACTCTTTGGCCAGGCATTAGAGTACAAAGCAACGCTAGCGTACCTTTACTTTGCTAGCAAAGGGGCGGCTGCGCTCATTAGTAAATCAGCAAAGTAACAAAATTACGTCACGCTGGCGAATTTTCACTAGCGTTAGTCACTTCGTCCTTTAGTGAATCTGCCCCATGTCCACATTAACTGTGGTAGCACACCAAAAAAAACAAATGGTTTGTGCTCACTGCAGGGATATCACTTATCACTCATGTGAAAAAAGTTGTCATAGGAAGACATACCCTTAAATCCATATGCCTCTTCCCCTGTGGATAACACAGCACCTCCAGCACAAGATCAAACACCTTAGGAGCCCCCTAACAATAATTTATTTTAAAATGCTAACAGATTCCCAGAACAAAAACCAGGCATATGTTCCACAGGCAGAGAGCAGGGCACACACAGGCAGAGTAGGGCACAAAGGCAGAACAGGGGACACAGGCAGAGCCGGGCACATACAGGCAGAGCAGGGCACACACAAGCAGAGCATGGCACACACAGGGAGCATAGGGAAGGCAGAACAGAGCAGGAGACAGGAAAACACATCAGGACCACTCTAAGATGTACTACACACAGTGCTGGTGCCCCATTAGCATTTTGAATAAGGTGTGAACAAAGTGGGCAGTTTCAGTCTGGGTCTCAGGTGTGAACAGTACAGGGCTTTTAGGTGTGAACAATAGAGGTGTTACTGTGTGAACAATGCAGGGGGATCACAGATGTGAATATGCAGGGCCCAGTTAATCTCTGTAGTGATACCATTTAAATCTTACACATGGTAAGCAAACACAGTCGCCAGTTGGACAGCCATGATGTATGTGATTCATCAAAATGTAGTTTGATCATTGGTTTCCGGCAGAATTAAAAGAAACCTTTTATTTCTGTTATATTCAGTTGACAAACGTTTAAGCCTTTTCCTAATACTGACCTTTGTGTGTCATTGAGTTTAAAAAGATTAAATCACTGTGAAAGGGTCTGTAGATTTAGGGTCCATTTCGAGAACTACTTGTGTCTTCTCCCTTTGTCTAACTGACTACTGTGCTGCCTTGGATGCCCATTTGTTCTCACTTGGATGCCCATTTGTTCTCTCTTTCTGTTATATTTCCCTGGTCTAATTTGGTGTTTCTGTTATGTCTTCCCTGGGAAGACGTTGTGGAGTATAAGTAAGTTGGAAGCCTGAAGACTCTGTGACTCTGTGTGTAACCATACACAGCATTTTGGAGATCAGTCTCCATGATAATGGTGAAAGAATATTTAAGAATATTTTTTTAGAGAAGTGATTACAACTCATGATGCTCACGATATATGTAGAAACTTGAATTCTTAGAAAGTGGCAGGCAGGAACACATTCCAGAATCAGGCCAGAGATTCAAGGCAGGTGTCAGACAAACATAGTCGAGGGACAGGCCAGGAGTCAGAACCAGGGAATCCAAAAGCAGACCAAGGAGGAGCAAAAGGGTACAGGAACAAGGAAGGAACCGAAAAAGGACTTGGAGTCACATTAAGCTGGAACAAAAGCAGGTGAGACAGGAAGGAATCAGCAGCAAAATCACAGGAACAGCTTAAAGTGATGCGGACACATTCCAATAAAAATAGGAACATGCTGGTATCAGTGAAGAGAACCTGCATGCAGCTGAAAGCCTCCCAAAGCTGCCCCCAGTCCATCAGACCTTAGCAACAGTGACCCTCCAACACCATTAAATCATCAATCAGATCGTGATAACCAGATTGGCGGAGTGATAGGGCAGAAGACAGGAGTATTCCAGGAACCACAAGAATAAGGAACCAGACAAGACTAAGGACCTCCAGTGGCATACCAGGTAAGTGCACAGGTTCAGCACAAATAATTTCCGTCCATCGTTTAAGGAAAGAAGGCAGCAAATGTTCTAGACATTATTCATAAAAAACTGCATACTTAAATTAAAAAGTTGATTGGAGAGGGGAAAGCATATAAAGAAGTGCAGGAAATTATAGGCTGCTTAGCTATAATGATCTCAAATGCCTTAAAATGGCAACTAAATCCTGAAAGACTTGGAAGAAAATGGAAAACTACCATTCAAATGGATAGAATAATAGCCAGACTGGCAAAGACTCAGCCAATGATCAGCTTCATGAAGATCAAAAAAGTCTAACGTGACCAGTGAGTACTGTTACAATTAGAAAAAACCTGTGTGAAGCCAAGCTATCGGAGCAGCCTCATATTCACTTTTCTTCACTTTCTGTAAAGGAATAACAAATTTGATAAATGTTTCTTCATGTTTTGATGTGGAATAGAATGTGCAGTGTTCCCTGTGCATGTATGGAAATAAAAGCTATTAAGATTTTGAGCTTTATTCACTTTTTTACACACTGCTATATTCTGAACACAACTGTAAGTCTTTTTTTTATTTTGAGTTAGTACCCATGATAAAAATTTAAGCAGAGTGTAAGGGCCACATGGACAGGACTTTGGAGCAAGATTGTCAGTGCAGAACAGTCTTATAATGTTGTATCTCTAGTTAGAATTCAGGCAATAGTCAGGGTGGGTAGGAATTTCAGGAACCAGTATGTCAGAAATTCACAGTCCAGGAACTCAGAGAACCAGGACCAGCTCTACAGTAGGGCATTAAAAATCTACTGTTTAACGGGACATTTAAACTGGGTCTCAGCAGGCTATTTTCTAATTCGAAACTGGCCAGTGCCTGATGACGCCACATGCTGTTCATCAACATGATAGCAAGAAACCCCTGACCAGAAGGGGTCTGCGTCTGCAGGATCCTCCTGTTGTATTGTACGACAGCTACATTTTCAATCAAAGCTCCTTATGCATGGATGTTGAAACAGGATTCATTGTTTCTTCAAGGAAGAACCTTTTGATGTAGTACCCAAACTATGATAAACCTATACCCAGAGAGCTAGAGTTAATATCTAACTTCTGCCTCAGTGGTCTGAAACCTTAATCTAAAAGTTAATCTTCACCTAATAAAATGAGCATTGTTCCGAAATTGGGATTCTCTATGAGCACTTCATTTGTTAATTACTCCAAAAGAACATTGTACTTTCATTCAAAACTGATAATGTTTCATTTTTCTTTTGATTACTTTTCCTGATTTGGTAGTTTGATACACGACGCATATTAAAATACATAATTGTCTGCATGATTAAGGCTGTGATTGGTACCATCCATATTCAACTACTTTAAATTATGGATAAATGATTATTGTAGGGTAAAAAATGAGAAACGTTCCAATGTGGTTTTGTTCTTGACTCATGAATAGTGCATATTTATAATTTTGTAATTTATTTGCTTATAATGGGGATTGTGTGTTATTTTGATCTTGAAAGAAGTTATTTATCTTTAATTTTTTCAGATGAGAAGATTCAATAACTGTCTCAAGAAAACTTCAAATGTATAATTTATTCCCACAAAATATGCCTAGCTTGTATAAAATAAAATGATCTCAATCTTTCCAAGTGCAGAAGATTTTTGTTGCTTATGATCAAGGCTTGTATTTGGGAATGACTAGAAATGTTCTCATGCATTTTTAATATATGTTTGTGCATAGCAAATAGTTTTCAAAGTCCCAGGCTGTCTTCTTCTGTAAGATTCATACCAGTTAAGGAAAACTCTTCTAAGCTCAGTCAAGATCTATAACGGGTCCATAAAATCGTGATTTCAAAGCAAGAAACATTTTGTATTCACTGACACGGAAGTATCTATTTGGGGATATTAATTGGAGGCAAAAAAATTTTTTTTTGAAGACTGTAGCAATCAGTAGGCTCAACAGGACTTAAAATATATATTTTAGTATAATAAAGTGACATTTTTAATGCTGTCCAAGAATTAGAAGTTTGGGGACCTGCGGTGACACTTTGAAGAAAGTGGCACATTCTTCCACTAATGTTAAAATTATTTACCAGACAATGCCCAGCGTTACAGGTTTTTTTGTATATGGATCCACATTCTGCAGCTGGGGATGAGCCCCTTTTATTATTTTAACACCACAACAGTATCTATGTTTCAGGAGGGTTTCACCCTCCCTTCATCAGGATTCCTGCAAAAAATTGAGTGTTGATCCGTATAGAGAAATCAATGTTGCTAAGGGATCTTGCCAGGGTCAACAGAGAACCAGCACCACCATTGCAGCTGAAGTGAATTGGGGGCATGTGGTAGATACAACACATTACTCAGAATTTCAGGGTAGCATGAGTATGGTCCTATCTTAACACCATCTACAACTCTAGTGTTTAAATTATTCACTAGACAAAGGTCAACATTCAGGGTAGCTTTGAAACCAACACCAATATAAAATACTGAGCATAGTGGCAAAAGCTGATGAATTCTGATTATACCCCCAACATATAGCTGTTCATTTTTAGATTGGGTTGTTAGGATGTAATGGTGCAGGTAAATTAAACTAGTGGAATGTAATAAAAGTCACAAAGAGCAAAACAATTTGCACAAATAATAAAAATTAGCATTTCGCTATGTAATACTCTTCCTTAAACTGACATTGCATTGCGAATTTTAATTGTGCATTGTGAATTAAAATTGTCCACTTTTAAAAAGGGCTTGAAGGTGTTGTGAGCTTTTCAAGCAAACATAACTTTTTCAGTAAGAAGTTTTATTACATTCACTGCGCACTGGCGCAAACTCTAAAATTAGCAAAACTTCTTCCCCTGTCGGAAGTAGTTGCTAAACAGTTTCCAGGTTAGCTATATAAAATTTATGCAAAGACAAATTTGTTCACACAAAGGCATACCATTTCGCATTGTGAATATTTTTTCTGTTACCGACTTTTTTTTTACATTCCCCCATAAGTGCATTACAAGAAATGCAATTAGTATTTATGCTGGAAAATTTAGTCGGGGGAGGGGGGAAATACTAAGGTTATTACATCTTTACTTCCACAAAGTATTGATTCTCTTGTGCTTTATGGATATCTTTATAATATAGCCTTCACACCACAGTTGATCCATAAAGCCCTTGACCATTAATTAGCAGATTGACTAAAGTAAAAACCTGACTTTGCAATTTAAATAAAACAACACTTTTTGCATAAAGAACTTAAGAAAATTTTAAAATAAAGGGACATTTTGGTATATCATTATCCCCTTAAGGGAAAGGCCTGTGATGGTAAGACTTAAGATGGCCATAGACACAAAGATCCGATAGTATGAAGCCTTGATTCATACGATTTTCAGACCGTGTGTGGAGTGTCCCGACATTTGTCTTGCCATGCCGTTCGGTTGATCGGACAGATTAGAAGATTTCTGTCAGCTGCCGATCATATCTCTGCATGTGTTGCCGATCTGACGATTTTCAGTAGGAACCACATTTGTCAGACATAAACTTTTGTATGATTGCTGTAGGGGTAGAAACATCGGCTGATCTGTTCTTATACTACTTTATTTAAACTGAAGGTTAGTGGCAGGCCAGGAGATGGGGATGTCCGATTGTTCATCCAATATTTCAGGTAGATCTTTTCCGTCTATGGCCAGCTTTACACACTCAACACTTATTGCACTGTGTTTGTGTCCAGTAACAACTTCTAAAGCAGCATGAAAGTTACATTCTTTACGGGTAATTTAACAAACTGCCAAAGATTGTACCAGTTCTAGCAGCCATTGGTAATGGTGTCTTGTAAGTGACCAGTACAAGAGTAGATGACCTAGGTTTAGACCTGGTGCAAATTTTGGCCAAAACCCCACTTAGAATGACTACCAGGGGTTCACAACAGAATGAAAGGGGCCAATGAGACTGTGGGAGAAAGAGACTGCTTGCACACAAAATAGTTTAATAAATGCTAAATAGAGTAACAAAGCAGACCAGTTTGTCAGCACAGGTACAGGCAAAGAAAACAGTAGGTATACTGGCTTGGCATGGGGAAAACAAGTCTAGAATGGTTTCAAGAGCACATGGAACACAAGGTAAACAGTTTCAAACTTAGAGGTGGAAGTGCAGGAGTTGCCTACCCAGCAGAGTGTCCAGTAGATATTTTCTTTTGGTAACTTCATATAATGGAGCTGTTTTGTGCCAGGGGTAAGCTTCAAAGAAGGGCTGTAGCTCCTGTGGAACTGGGGTTTGTATCTCCATCTAGCAGAATTTATTAATTTATGTCTTTTACTTTACATTACATTGCACCAAATATTTTACGAGCATGATTAAAGGGGAACTCCACTAATACATAACTTGAGCTTTTTGAAAAGTAAACGTAATTTCAAGCAACTTTGCATTATACATAATTTAAAAATATGCAGATTTTTCATGGTTTTTAATGGTTTCTGACAGTTCCCTAAGCCTAGCCCCCTGCTGTCCTGCTGATCTGACTCCTTTGCTGAGCTGGCTGACTACTGTTACTTTGTATCAGCAGCCATCTGTCCTTAGCCTGCATCCTCCAAACCCCACAATTCCCTGCACATGTGATTTCAATAAGGAATGGAACATCACAGTGCAATGCATTGTGGGTTATGTAGTTCCTGCCATCTGTAAACTGTGGAGAAGTTGTTACAATTTGTAACATCAGTGTTTTAGTCCCTCCTTCCCTGCCTGGATTTAAAAGGATGCAGAAAGAGAAGAACTGATAAACAGCTGAATTTCAGCATCGGAAATTGTATTTATTTTACTTTTTGATGAAACAGGTAACTGTGATGAGTATATTAGAGGTTTCTGTGTTATGTGGGCCCCCTTATCAGATTTTGATTTGGAAGCCGAGGTTCCCCTTTAAATCATAATACTTCATTTATCTGACTAATTTTCTGCATTCTGTAATCACCATTTATCGCTTTTACTCTGCCATCATGTATCTCAATCCAGGCATTGCACCCAAAAAAAATTGATCCAGATCTGTTAAGGAAATTACAGGGAGAATTCACTGAGTCTATTTAATCTTCCAGCCTGGACCCACTGCATTAAATATTAATTCAAACATTTGCAGAGGAATCTCTGGCTTAGCTCTCATTTCTACCTCTTGCCTGAACATATGCGACAGTGATGTGTCTATCAGAAACTTGCTTGGTATCTGCTGATAAAATAGGTTTGAGAAGCAATTTTAGTATCAGATTGGGCAGTACGTTTTTATACCAAGGTTACATCCGCATCAAGTCTGGGATGTCATTACCTGATTTTCTGCATGATTCATCGTGCCAGATATAACTCTGTCTGGAGCAAGGTACAAAGAAAGCTACAAATTCTTTTTGAGTCTGGGAGTTTTTTGCATATTTTCCCTGTTGAAATATATTAAATGCCACTTTAAAACTCAATTTAACTCAAAAAAGTTTCTTAAATAGTTTAGCAATTCAAGCTTTATATTAGACTTAAGTTTTTAAGATCTAATATGCAGTTGGTGTACAGGTTTTACTTGGTCATCATGAATAGTGATGGGCGAATCTCCCCAGTTTCGCTTCGCCGAAAAATCCTCGAATTTCCAGAGAAATTCACGAATTGGTGAAAAATTTTTGAAACGAGTTGCGGCACGCTTTTGACGTGCGTCGCGTCGTTTTCGGTGCGTCACATCAAAAATGGTGCACGTCTCGTTTTTTTTTGGCAAATTTTCACGTTTCGCGAATCGTGGGAGTTCGCCGCGAATTCGCCCCTGGCGAATAAATTCGCCCATCATTAATCATGAGTAGGGACAAGCGAAATATTTTGCAGGGTTTTGCCACAAAAAAAAAACACCCATAGCATCTAGGGGGTTATTTATAAAAATCCGAAAATATATCTAAATTTTCTGAAAACTACTCTGATCAAATCAATACGTTGTTTGGGGAAAAAACTCAATAAAATCTGAACTTTTCCGATTTGATGCCCGAATACTGCAACTTTTTTGGATTTGTTGCCGAAGCTGCAACTTTCTTGGATTTGAAACCCAAAAACCACAAAATCTTTGGATTATTGCGAGAATTCTAGCACAGATCAGGATATCTTTGGGACTTCTCCCAATGACTTCTACATGATCTTGGCAGGTCTGAGTTGGAGTATTTTTTAATTCTGACCCTCGGAGTTTAATAAATCCCCGAAAAATTATTTTTTTTCAATGAAAAAAGTGCGTTTTTACCCTTTACAATGCCAATGAGAAAATAATTGAACTTTAATACATAACATCCCTAATGTGTAATAAAAAAATGTGCGGTTTGAAAAATGTTTTGCATATTTTCGGCAAAGCAAAACTGGTCAGATTCGTGAAACTGCAGCTGATTGACAGTGATATGCTAATTCGTATTATAAGAACTCATCGCAAATTAGCATTAATCTACTTCATTATTTCTGTTATTTTCATTCTCAGGTGTTAAATATACTTTTGCCTGGTCATTGTTCCCTTGACAAGTTCTTGTCTCCGTTCATTTGTTGCTTTCATGTTAATGCTGTTTCTACTTTGTGATTTTGGATTATCTTTCCATCAGTCACCCCCCCACACCATCCTCATTTTTGTTCTGCCAAATAGTATTTTAATGAGAAATTTTGGAAATAGTTTACATTTCTAAAACAAAGTTAAATAATAGATTGCGTTAACTAGCAACATTTCAGCACGTTCCAGGCATCCTGCGTGAGTCATTTATAGGCACAGTGATTTCTATTTAATATTAAACAAAAGGAAATAACAATGCAGAGCCTTTTGATGGAACGTTGGCCATTAATCAGTTCACCATTGTACAGTTAACAGACTAAGCTGCTAAAACAGGACAGATTAAAAATGAGAGGCTTTATAGGAAGCTCAAAAGAGTAGCTCACCTTGAAATTAAGGTTTAGTATAATGGAGATTGTGCTATTTTAAAACAATTCACACATTTTTGTGGATTTTAAATTATCTATTGTTGTTGTACAACAACTCTCCAGTTCAAAATTGCAGCTAGGACCCAATATAGAAGAATGACTAAATAGAATGAAAAGCAATAGATTGTAAAAATAACCATAAGACTGTAAAGCAAACACTCCAAACACTATAGAATATATATAAGGCTATTTTAAAAAATGTTTAAAGGACATGTCAACCCAAAAAATTACTTTTTGCCTAGTAAAAGAAAACACAATTATAAGCAACTTTCCAAATTTATTGTACTAAAAATTGTTGGTACTTTAAAAATTATTTGTAAATGTAATTGTTATTGAAAGCAGCATTTTCATAATGCCTGGTTGTTACATTTTAAACAATGTTGAAAAATCCAGTCTCCTCCAGCAAGACAGGTTTGTTAATCGGTTAACTTATGTTACATTGTTTCAAAAGCCAGAGCCACCAGTACAGAGGATAGAAAGGGAGAGACAAACACTGCTTTCAATAGCAATACATGTACATAGTTAAATAGTTAAATTGGGTTGAAAAATTCCATCAAGTCCATCAAGTTCAACCCCTCCAAATGAAAGCCCAGCATCCATGTCTCTGCACTCTCTCCAGCTCATTTACATCCCTCCTAAGGACTGGAGTCCAAAACTGCACTGCATATTCCAGATGAGGCCTTACTTACAAATAACTTAAAAACCATAGAAAATGTGTAATGAATGTATATGTAAAGCTGCTTAGAATATAATAAAAATATTTTTGGGGTTGGCATGTCCTTTGCATCTAATTCACTTGCCGGAACCCAGATACTCCTGTTTCACACAGGGTGGCAGTTGATCTAGTGCTTCCCAGTATCAACAGGTGCAGTTGTGCACAGTTCATTTGAAGAGGCGCAATGCATTGGCAACCATGTGGATATGAGAGTGTTTGGATGCAGATACCTTCATGAGTTGTGTCAATGTTTGCTCTCGAATGTGTCCATTTTAGCACCACCGTTTGCAGAAGCATCCAGAAGTAGTGATGGGCGAATCTCCCCCGTTTCGCTTCGCCGAAAAATCCGCGAAACTAAATGAGTCGCCTTTTTTGACGCGCGTCACGTCGTTTTCGATGCGCTTCGCATTCGTCGCGTCGTTTTAGTCGCGTCAAAAATGACGCGCTACTCGTTTTTTTCTGCAAATTTTTTTTGGCGAATTACATTTTACTTGCTACTTTATCCCTATCAGAATAAGGGGTGGAAATATTAAAGGGCAACTTTTTGCCTGGGAAGACTTCTCCACACTTCACACAACTTTGTCAGAAGTTAAATAGCAGCGCATACACTTATTCATCAAAATGCAAAGTTACGTCTTGGCAGACAAACACTGGCGAAGTGTCGCCAGTTAAAATTCGGCAGCGCAAGCATTGCACAGCGAACTTTCGCTAGCGTTGCTTCCTGCCTATCGAAACTTTGTTAACACACTTATGCTTAGGTCAATTTGAATAGGAGGGTACATATCGGTCATTTATGTCTTTATTAGAGGTTTTGGTGGAATTGCTTGAAGTGGCTACTTATTAAAAATGTCCAAGGAAGTAAAATATTGACAAAAGAGATCCTCTATTGTCCTACACATGAGCCCACCCTAAAACAAATGTGGCATGAGTTTTAAATAAAATATTTAACAGTTACAAGTTTTAAATATAATCCCACTTTAAAATAGCAAATAAATTCCAGCATTTTGTCACTGACATAGGATTGAAGAGGCTGTAGCTTCATCTTATCAGCTCATCATCTATAACCTGGTGAAGGAAACTCTGGTAAAAAGGGT
>CM044434.1:149879469-149892130 GCA_024363595.1 Xenopus borealis
CACGCTGGCGAATTAGTGCTAGCGTTAGACGCTTTGCGCTTTAGTGAATTTGGGCCTAAGTGTATGAAGAAGTAAGCAAGCAGAAAAATTATTCCAACTTTTTAGAAAATTTAATTAATTAACAAAAGTAAATAAGTTTTTTTAAACCCTAGTCAGTGTCTGCACTAAAATGGACACAATGGGGTGAGCATATTGACAACTCATTGTAGCAAATTGGATGCTATTTCCTTTTTTATAGTGTGTGTGTCAGAAGCCATGAAATTCCCACTATAAAAATCTAGCCACATCTAGTATATGTAAGCATGGATATGCAATAGGCAAAAGAGATCTTTTTTCAATTAATTGTTTTTAACTTATTGTTCCTGGTGACCTACATGTCTTCTTCTCCATTATGTTTTGATGTGTTGCTATTCCCATGCTGAGGGTCTTGGGGCTGGTGCAAGTGAATCATGTTTTTTATCTAAATTCAGGCAAGGTTTGATTGAGAATAAATCTCTGGACCTGGGCCATGTTTTACATTTGGTAGATTATTTCTTAGAAGATTTTTTTCTCCTACATATTTTGTGCTATAAGTATGATTGTGCGTAGTAAGGATATACATGTGTTATTGGGGAGGACACAACTCTGGGCTGCAAAAATACTGGAATTAAGGGTAAAACTGGAAGAAATGGTTAAAAATGGTGAATTTTATCTAAAAACTGCACATTGCACACTGTTCCTTTTGACTTTTTGTCAACCCACACATCACTTCTGGGAAGGTCATTTTGGGGAACAGGGATCTCTAGATCAAGAATCATAGGCATATTATTGAAATCAGACAATTCTTAACCTGGGCTGTACTTGCACTTTAACATGCATTCTACAAATGAGCATTTGCTGAAGGTGATCATAGAGATATTTCTCTGAAATAACCTTTGCTTGCAATACCCGACATTCCATCACAGAACAAAGCTTCCATCATGATAGAAGATATGATAGCGCTTTGCTTCTGTTTCGATCTTATTCTGATTTCCTTGATGTCAATGGAGAGATGTACTTCAGACTTTCTGAAGTACAGAAGATTTATAAAAAAGGAGACAGGATTTTGTGAAACTGGCCCAAATCACAACTCACTGCTTGACCTTCATGTGATTCTTCCCTTTATTGTAACATACCTGTTTTCCGACTTCTCTCAAATCTTTATTGCTTTATAATATATTTATATTAGCATGGGGACACAACAAATGTGACTAGTGAGCAGCTATCCTGTGAGCAAAGATAAGCTCTTGAAGCATAATCCTGTGTGGGGATTTATAATATTTAGCACCTGCTGCAGTTGGTGTGATAACCTCTCTACATAAATAGAGCTAGCTAGAGAAAAAAATAAATGGACTGTAAGAGCCTTTATAACATACAATAACACATTACTGAACAATACACCAGGGTAATGTTGACTGCTCATACCAATCAAACACATTCTATGACTGTTTGGTCAACCTATAGGACTCCCTCGAATGTGCCCCTATGCAACTGTCTCTATATGGCATGGCAAGTGTTATTAGCTATGTGTTATTACTTTTAAGGCTTTTAAATTCTCAACATTTCAAGGATATATTATTGAATACCAGTATATGTGAATCTGAGTTCTTATTGAAAGACATTCCTATGTACAGGTTACTGCAAACCAGGTGCTCCAAGGCACATGAAAGCATCATAGAGTACAATTGGAGTTGAACTATGCGCAAATTCAATGGAGGAGCGGCACCCAGTAGACTGTGAACCCACGTGTTCACTTTGGAAATTTTATGGCAAAAAAGTACAGGTGCGCTATGTCGGAAAACACCCTAAAGTAGGGAGAGAAAAACTCTATAGTGTGGTAGGTTTTGTACAGGAGTAAGTAAGTTTTATATTTAAACTACTCACATATGTATGTATTCCAAAATGCGTATCACAGATAGGTGTAAAGAATTGGTGCTTTTAGGGATGTCTGCAGCAAAAGGAAACCACATATAGGGCAGTATTATCGGAACTATGGTGTATCAGCCCTGCGCGATAAGAGATATCTGTGAGTGAGCCGCAACCTGTTCCGCACATAACAAAAAGCGCCTTCATGATAAGTTTGAAATTTCGTCAGTCTGGTAAGTGTATCTCTTATCTGATACACCTTAGTTCCGATAATACTGCCCTATATGTAGGTTTCCCAAAACCTACATTTCTCTGTAAAACTTACCTAAGCCTTATGTGTGCGTTGCTAATGGTGAGCAGAGTTAAAATATAGCAAAACATATCTACAGAGCACAAGGACACTGGAATGACTCATTGGTCTCTATAGTTTTATAAATACAATATCCACACATGGTCACCCACAGACACACGACTCTGCAGCTGGTGGGCATCAGGTATGACATGTAAAGTTTTCAACTCAAATCGAGTTTGATCAAATTCAAATCAATTTGGGTCATTTAAATTAGTCAGAGTTTTAGTAATTCAATATTTTTAATAAAGGTCTTGATTTACGTCAGGAAGGGGTCAGCACTGGTAAGGCCCCATCTAGAATATGCTGTACAGTTTTGACGAGAAAACTTTGAAGGACAACATCTTTCCAATAGTAAGTAAAAAGATTGGCCAACTCACTTAACAACGTTTCTGGAATAGCATGAGATTTCTGCACCTCCTCCACCAACATCCAAGGCTGATTAAAGGAACACTAACACCAAAAACTGGAAGTATCTTAAAGTAATGAAAATATCATGTACTGTTGCTCTGCACTGGTGACACTGATGTGTTTAGAAACATTACTTTAGTTTATATAAACAAGCTGCTGTGTAGCAATGGGGAAAATTGAAAAAAGGCTATATGAAACAAATTAAATAGTGAATAGCAGATACCACCATTATGTTCTACAGAGCTTATCCACTATCTGGAATGTTTCTCCTTTGAATGGCTGTCCCCATTGCTACACAGCAGCTTATTTATATAAACAACAGTAGTGTTTCTGGAGCAAACACCGCAGTTTTACCAGTGCAGGGCAACACTGCATTATTTTTTTATTACTACTTTAAAACACTTTTATTTTTTGATGTTTCTGTTCCTTTAACTAAGATTTATATTCTTGAATAAACCTTTGTAAATGAAAATACTTTATTTGTTATTTTTTAGGGTATCATGTTGCTGGCACCATTAAAGATTAGAATGTTCTGTGTTTTAATACAGTATACAATGGGCCAGAACTGCTAAAGTTCAAATGGTAAATTCAAATTCTCTTTTTTCAATATTCTTTATTGAGATTTTAAAAAATTTGTGTTTACAAGTGGTATAATATTACATGTTTATACATTCATATTATTTTCCTCTTACATATAGAGCACTGTATCCTCATCCTTGTTCCATCTTGCATAAAGAAGAAACGACATAGTAAATCACAAAGGGTATGACTAAAAAGAGCAACTTAACATTGAAAACAATAACTGAAGTGAAGAGAGTTACATTATTACACGACAATAAAGTTTTGCATTGTCATTTTACTTGGTTCTGAGTTTTGTTTTTCCCCAAATGCCTTGTAAATTTCACCCTCGTTAAAATTCTAAATTTCTAATGTTTTTTTTGGTCACAACTCACAAATTAGAATTTTAAACCACCAACTTGAATTTGATTTATCACACCTCAACACTGGAACCAGGTCTATTCAATTATTCTCCTCCTAAAACCTGCCAAGTCCATGTACAAATCAATGGCAGAGGTCCCTTGAACTAATTGAAGATGTTAATAGTAGTGATGAATCACAAAATTTGCCAAATTTTGCTTATAAAATGATGCCCCATAGACTCCAATAGGAGAAAAAAATGTTGTGCGCGAATAAAATGTTAAAAAAAAATTAACTGTGGAAAACTAAAATTAAACTAAAATTTTCAGATCAGGACTATTTGACTGAACTTTAGACATTTGATTTTTTTCATAAATAACCACCATAATCATCATTTGAATTGTGAATAAAATCAAATTTATTAGAAAAAAATCACCAGTTGGAATCCATTTGTGCTTCCAAAAAACCATATATATAAATGCATTTCATGTGATCCACATATCTGTTTGATTACAACTGTGTCCAAAATGCACAATACTGTACAGCAAAGACCTGGGTGATTTGCAGTTATTTGGGAAACAGAGCTGAGTCCATATGTTTCTGAAATGAATTCTACATTGACTGACTGAGACTCTTAATTATGAGAGAAATACACCACAGAGATATCCAATTAGAGATTGGGGATGCTACAAAGCTAGCTGCTCCAAAGGCTACTAACCCACTGAGCCTGAAATTCACAAATAAAAGGCATCACAGTTTGCAGTCCATGTGGAATAGCATCTCAATTGGAAATATGATTGGTAGGACTCACAAAAGGCATCTGGCCCTCAACTTCTTATAGTTGTGAGTCTTGCATATCACGCAGGAATTCAGCTGAAGGTTCTTTTAGTCTGCAAACTGTGTTTCTATTATCATTTTTATTATATTTTTGGTGGACCTGGTTGGAAATATAATTTCAAAAACGTAACACAGCTTGCAACCTAAATTCTGTGTTTTCTTGTGTTTTTAAAATGTCTTTATTGAAAGTTTTGAGTTTATAATATGTTGGTCTCTAAAAAAAGAGAGAGAAAGAGAGAGAGAGAGAGTCATTAAAAAAAGTTTGGGAACCCCTCTCAGCCTGAATAATAATTTACTCCACTTTCAACAAAAAATATAACAGTGGTATGTCTTTCATTTCCCAGGAACATCTGGCGTGTTTTTAGTAAAGCAGTATTCAGTTGTATGAAATTAAATCAAACGTGAAAAACTGACTGTGCAAAAATGTGGGCACCCTTGCAATTTTGCTAATTTTGAATGCATGTGTAAGACGTGCCGGGAGAAATGGTCTTTTACTTACCCCCAGGTGCACCTCTCTTCCTGTGTGCAGGTGCACACTTCCTGCTTGACTACATCTGAAATCCTAATAGACATGAGGGAGAAGAGAATTGGAAACTGGAAGCAAATATGAGGCAGCCACAGGAATGACAGAAGAGGAAATGCAGTTTGAGCGACAAAATGAATGCCAGGTTCTCCCAAAGACCAGTCAATGGACGGATTATGGGGCCAAGGCCAAGGAAACCCCAAAATTATAGGAGTCTCAGGACAATCAATGAGCAAAAATGACAACTCCTCTACATGCAGACTGCCCATTCAGATCAGGACCAGGATGGTAGCAGAAGAAAGAACACCATTTACAAAGGGACTAAGTTTTACCTGCAACTTACTTGCTGCTTTCAAAGCAAAACTCCCAAACTTGGTTGCCCTTTTATTAGACACCGGTGTGATCACCTGACTATAGCTGGGAGGGGTGGGAGCTACAGCAGGGAGCTGGTCACTGCTCATATATGAACAATAACAAACAAGGGAAACTTGTGCTCACTACTAATATTAAAACCATTAAGCAGGGTTTTGAGGCTGTGACCACAAAATACATATATGTTTTTCCTAAATATGTGACCAAAAGTCTCGTAGTTGGTTCAACATGATTCCTGCTGAAAAAGGTTCAGATGCATCTGAATCTCAAATTTAATTATGAATTCTGTGTATATTACAAATGTTTATGTCATTGTTTTCATCTGTTAAATCCTTATCAATCTAATAATCATTTTATCAGACCTAAGAAACCAGCTGCAATTGGTTATTCATCTGCAATGTTGTTTACCAAGAATTCCTACCCAAAGTTCCAATCTAATTCCACCCAGTCAGACAATTAGGGCCCTTACACACGGGCGTTTTTACCTGCACTCCCCTGCGTTCCGTTTTGCTGCATTCAGCCGCAGGGGAGCGCAGGTATAGACGCACTCAATTATTTTCAATGGGGCTGTACTCACGCGAACGCGTGTAGGTGCCAAACGTAGGAAAAATGCAGCATGTTGCGTCTGAATCTGGGTTCGGCGCTTACACGCGTCTCGTGGGTACAACCTCATTGAACAAAATGAGGTGCGTCTAGACCTGCGTTCCCCTGCGGCTGAACGCAGCCAAACGCAACGCAGGGGAGCACAGGTCCAAAACGCCCGTGTGTACTGGCCCTTAAAGATTGGTACTTTTGAAAATGGGAAAAGGATGTGCTTATTCGGAAATGGAAGCATAAGTGTGGGATAGGTGTTAGACTCAATGCATTTGTTCTGTGAAATATGTTTCCATTGGGCTGAATGATATCCAATTGTAAACCAATTGTAATCCTCAAAACAAACCAGTTAGCAAGTTAAAATGAAGAAGCCAGTACAAAAATCAATTTTTTTGATTTTATTTTCTATTCTTAAAAAATGTATATACGTCTTTTAAAACAAGTCTAAGCCAAGATTGCATTTGAGCAAATTATTCATGCCCATGAGCTTGATTATCCTTTGTTATGACTGTTCTCATTGATTTATAATTAAATTGAAATAATGAGAAAGCAAATCTGCATCAACACCTTAATTTGAATTCCTTCATGCAAATCTTCATGCAAATTATTGCAAAACAAGTTCTCTGTTTCACTGCACCTACACTAGAAAACCAATCAAGCATGAAGTACACAGGTGAAAGGGACTTGCAAGTAACTGGAGTTTGGGATTTTTTTGCTCTGAACCTATAGAAGCCAACCTTGAATCTGGCATTTATTTTATTGTCAATTGTGTGTACACACACGTGGGCAGATCTTCTGTTGTTCATCAATTCCTAATGCGTTTCATGCACCTATAATATTAATATTATTAAGTTTGCAAACAGGATGGCTATTTTGTACCCAGATAAAGGTATATGATGGGGTCTAGGATAAAAATAATGCTAATTAATTTAAGATTATAATATGATCAGTGGATCCATAATTCCATCATACATAATTAAGGGGATTATTTGATTTTTAATTTTTATTGCAATTCTAGTTTTTGGAGACAGAAACAGTGAATTTGTATTTGAGTTCCCAAAACTCCTTTTTCTGTGATTTTTCAAGTGTGAAAAACTAAACTATAAGAATTCAGCTGGTGAGTTTCGGGCTACTTGCACTGGTTTTCATTCTTTTATCTGATCAATTCAAATTTTCGGGGTGATGATTTGAAGTCAAATTTTTGGAGCAAATATTCGAAAAAGTTGTATGGTGTCACACTGATTTTTCAAGAAGTTGTTTTGGTTAATTAAGGGGATTTGATTTTTAGAGTTTAGTCAAATTTTTTATTTTTTAGGAAGGAATCCAGCAAAAGAACATACTGTAGTAATACAGGTATGGGGAAAGGAGTATCAGATAAAAATGTAATTGAGTCAGGGGGGCTGATTTATAAAATTCACGCAGGGCAGATTAGTTTGCACAGTGAATATATTTGCCCTGCGCATGGTTACATTTATAAAGCTGAATACGAGTGTGCAAACAGAATTGTGAATTTTTTTGCAATGTCTATAAGAGCCTTTTATGTGTGTAAAAATTGCAAAATGTGAATATTTATGTACACACTCTGTGTTTCAATTACACCACAACTTTGGTGGAGAAGAAAATATTTGCAAATTGCGAATTTAAAGGGGTTGTTTACCTTTGAGTTAACTTTTAGTATAATGTAGAGAGTGATATTCTGAGACAATTTGCAATTGGTTTTGATTTTTTTATTGTTTGTGGTTTTTGAGTTATTTAGCTTTTTATTCAGCAGCTCTCTAGTTTGCAGTGTCAGCAATTTGGTTTCTAGGGTACAAATTACATTAGCAACCCTGCATTGATTTGAATAAGAGACTGGAATATGAATAGGAGAGGGACTGAATAGAATGATAAGTAATACAAAGTGGCAATAACAATAAATTTGTAGCCTTACAGAGCATTTGTTTTTAGATGGTGTCAGTGACCCCCATTTGAAAGCTGCAAAGAAACAGAAGAAAACGGCAAATCATTAAAAAACAATGAAAAATAAATAATGAAGACCAATTCAAAAGTTTATTAGAATTGGCCCTTCTACAATATACTAAAAGTTAACTTGAAGGTGAACCACTCCTTTAACTTACTGTAAACAAAATTTCATGCAGAACAACCTCACACAATGGGCACACTCACCCAAACACCTGTCTCATTTGCGAGCCATTTGCAAAACTGTATTTACAATGCAAATTCATAAGAACCGTAAAGACGGGCAGTGCAATATATTAGCGTTCAGGAAAAAGCACTGCCAATACAACATTTGTGAATAAATTTGCGCTGAGCAAACTTTATAAATGACCCCCACGGTGTTCCATTTGCAAAATCATCCGTCAAGAAATCTTCTGACAAATGCAATGCTATTTTTCCAACAGAACATATTGTAAAAAAAAAAATATCTGTGATGCTCATAGGGACATATTAAGTTGTAATAAAATAAACTAGCAGTAGGACTAGCAGCCTTAACAGTAGTTCCGGACATTAGCCCAGCAGTAGTGATGGGCGAAACGGCCGCGTTTCGCTTCGCTGAAAAATTCGCGAATTTCCAGAGAAATTCGCGAATTTTTCGCCGATTCGCGAAACGAGTCGCGCGTCGTTTTTGACGCGCGTCGCGTCAAAAACGGCGCGCGCCTCGTTTTTGCGCAACGAATTTTTTTGCGCGAATTTTTTTGACAGTTTCGAGAATTTATTTGCCAGCGGCGAATCGCGGGAATTCGCCGCGAATTCGCCCCTGGCGAATAAATTCGCCCATCACTACCCAGCAGTAGGATTATGACTTAAATCAGGATTTAGCAATTTTAACAGTAGCTCTGGGCATTAGCTCAGCAGCAGTATTAGGCATTCGGTTCTTGCACTTGCCCTGAGTTATAACTGATTGGTGCAAATTGCTTGAAACCACTAGACTAGACAATTTCCACTTCATACTTGCCTGAAAATGTGTTAATGCTCAAGTAGCTGTATGGGTTACTTGTTGTGCAGACAAGTGGTCCGATTTTTGTGAAATAAATATAAATAAAATTTAAATACTGTATATTATATTAAACATGAAATGCAAATATACTCAGGTATTTAAAAGACTTCTGTGGGGTAATTTACATAAACTTTCCTTCAACTGCAAATCAGTTGTCAACACACTATACAGTATTCTCTTGATATGAATTAACCATCCCCTTAAAACCCACTGGCAAAAAATCCAAATGTGGGCTTTTTGGGAAAAAGCCCCCCAAAAAAATCAAGAAATTCGGGAATAAATTTGAAAAAATCATATGATTCAGGTTTTCGCTGTTTTTTTTTAATCTATTTTTTACCTGAGTTGATTAGATTGAATTTTTTTTAATAATAAATAAGGTCAAATTGTGGATTCTAGTTTACTTTTTAAATTAAATAATCATAAAAAACCCTAATATGTTTTTATTTTATAATATTACATTCTCTGGCAAAGAGACTGTTTTTTGCAATTAAATGATAACAGAGGTGCATTTTTTTTTCTTTCAATGTTACATTTTATGAAGCAAGCAATAGTCAGCGGAATATTGATTACTTACCCTTGTCCTGCAGTGCTCTCTCTTTAATGAATGTCAGAGTCAATGCAAGGATATAAACTACAGATAACAGTCATTTCCATTTACTTATAAGTCAATCTGAAGTCCTTCACAGAAATGCTTCTATGTGTTATTCCCAAATATTGCTTACTAAAATTTTACTAAGAAACTCCTTATATATTTATACAGTGTAATTATCACAAAAAAATTGTTATATAAATATTTGGCCATTTTATGTGATTACAAATTAAGATCTAATCATAAGAGGGGACATACCAATGCATACCAATTAAAGGGGTAGTTCACATTCCAATAGGGAGCATTATTAACCATGGAATTCAAGATTAGTTTAAATTCAGTACAGTATTAAAAACTGTGATCAGCGTAATCCAATTTTTGGTGGGATCATGACTCTTTGTAAAAGCTTAATTGCATTATGACATTAACAACCACATTTGTGACAAAATCATATGTGTTGGGTTTTTGTTACCAAATGTTTTCATTCAGTTTTCAAGATTTTCAATAAATCTTTAAGATTTAAATTCAATATTCATATTTGCTGCTTTTTGCTGAAATTTTCTTGAATTACTGCAAAAAATAGACTGCAGTGATAATTTGCAATTGGTCAGGCATTATTTATTTATCATTTTTAATTGTTTGCTTTCTCCTTCAACCTCTTTTTAATGGGGTGATCACTTTCCGTGGCAACCAAAAAAATGAGGCTATACTAATGAGGCTTTATTGTCGTTGTTACCTATATTCTATCTTTTACCTATTGTATTCATATTGATCTCTCATTCAAACCACCTCCTGAATGCTAGGGTACATTGTACCATATCGCTGCTGAAATTCCAAACTGGAGATCTTCTGAACGACCAAATTATTATAAACACACACACAAAAAGAATATTAATTTCAAATAGTCTTTGAAATATCTTTGTTTGCAACCTGTTCAATCTTAAATTAAAGATGAACCACTCTTTTAAGGTCACAACTTAGGCAGGTACATAATTTACTGTGAAACTACTTGGATGGATAGTAGGGCCAAGCTCCATTTCCTTCCAATTTGTGGAACCCTGGCACCATGTCTTGACCTTAGGGCCTGTTGCCCAAGGTTCACACTCCTGAAGTTTTCTTCAGTATCCCTAGACCATACCTACCTCCTAAAACAAAGTCAAAATAACTCATCTGATGGGTGAGTTTTTCATCATTAGCTGCTATGAGGATAAACACGATGGCAAACCCTTTAACTTATGTCCCTTGGTACATAAACTGAATAAGAGACAGTAGACCGATATTCTAACTGGGTTTAAAGGTTTAAATTACAAAGGAATAATAGTATTTTCAGTTCAATTTAAATTGGTTCCGTATGGATACATTTTATGGGAAGGAGACAAAAGATGAAAGAGAGGTAGAAGCTCTGTGCACATTTCTGCAGGTTATATTTTACAAAATGATAATGACTATTAAAAATAATCAAACACTCTATAAGAACAGTGTCATTTGATGAACAGGGAGTGCTTACAATATCTTTAAACTCAGATGTGGGTGTTTTAAATATCTAACTTGTCTTTTCAGAGCAGAATGTATTGTCTTGATAAGTCAGTGCATGACACGTTTGATATTTAAAAATGATTTTATTGTCAAGACTGATATAATAATAATACAATCAAATCAAATTCAGTCTCTTGTTATCCATCCTAAAATGATAAAAAAAACACACTGAAATGCAGGTCACTTTTAGAACATATATAAAAAGTAGGATTGCACCATATTCAAAATTCAGGATTCAGCCAAATCGCTTTTCAGCAGCATTCGACAAAATCCAAGTTCCTAGACTGAATCGAATCCGAACCCTTAAAATCATGTTACTTTAGGTCACACAAGGTAGTTGGAAAATTGTTTGTCCCTTCCTTACAGTAATTTGCAAATTAGGGTTTGATTCTGTTTAGGATTCAATCAAATTCTTTATCAAAGATTTAGGCTGGTCAAAATCCATAAAAATTCTGTGCATCCTTAATAAAAAGCTTGTCTTAAACTGTCACCTCTCACTTTGTCAGGAGAGGTGATGCGTCCTTAGCGTTTAGGGAATAGGCCAATTCTTTTAGGTGCCTCTGAGAGGACATAGAGTCAGGTTCGCTTTTCGCACACCCTGCTGTACAGTGGCAATTTATTTTACCAACACAATATACAGGACCTATTTACCCTGTGTTTACTCATAGCGTAATTTGAACTAATCGTGTGCTCGGTTACATGACAGCTTGATTCCGAAATTCACCTATAAAAGAGACTTTGATGGTTTGAACTAGAGATCAACTCTCATTATTTAAGTATTCCCCGCGTATCCTCTCACCATACCATGGTTACAATCACTTTCTCTTGTTCTTCATGCGCCCCATCTATTCATTATAGGGCAATCGGGTGATGTATGATCTTGATGGGAACAGTCTAATGAATTAATTATGCTGTAACCCCTGTATTACACATATCAGATCGAATTCCACCCTTTCTATTAATTGTTTTAAATTGGTTTTATCAGTATTTCCCTTCAATTGATGAATTTTAGGAGATAATAAAAGTTATATTTTAACAGTTTCTCATTTAAGGAATATATGTCATGGTTCCAATCATGTAATATTAATCACAAGAAGCACTTTGCACTTTAAAGCTTTATTTTTGTAATGAATCACACATGAATTCACATTTTTTTAACTTTATTTCTTATGAAGGTCAATTGCACCAATTATGATAATCAATTTTTCACGATGAACTATTTGATCACACAGATTTTTTTGGAAGTACAATCAGTTATTTAACTTGCAATAGATTGTTCGACACCATATACTCATTCCATTTTGTCTCTCTCTTCGAGCTTTATAATAAATGTTATGAAATCATTTTCTCTGGTTTAACTTAGTGCATGGTGGCTTCATGTTTTGTATTTGGCCCTTCTTCTGGGATGCAGGGTGAGCCAGGGAGGAGACGAGTAGCACGAATGGATGGAGGGAGAAGAGACAAGCAGGAAGAAAGTAGAAGTCACGAGCAGCAGGAAGAAAGTAGAAGTCACGAGCAGCAGGAAGGGAGAAGAGAGGAGCAGGAGGGAGGGAGAAGAAATGAGCAGGGAGGGAGGAAGGGAGAAGAGATGAGCAGCAGGGATGGAGGGAGAAGAGACGAGCAGGAGGGAGGTAGAAGACATGAGCAGGA